>CM019063.1:83913767-84076695 GCA_009667805.1 Leptobrachium leishanense
GCAATGCTGCAGCGTCTGCACAAGCAGCAGAGGGCCATCAACGAGTACCTGTGTGAGTATGGCACAAGGACAGGTTCAGGTCAACTTGTTTTTTTTCCCCCCCGCAGTAGCTGATGATCAAGGATGCATGCACTGTACTGTCACTATTTTAGGAGGCAACGAGGATGGTGAGCAGGGACAGTGCATGCATCAGTGACACAATTCCTTTAGTGTTCCTGCTGAAGCACACTCTGCATGGAATTATAGATGTGGCTCTAGAGGCAGAGCAGCGGGAGGAAGAGGAGGCCTTCCCTAGCTCTCAAGGCCACAGTCTTTCCTCAGACAGCATTCCAGCGGGTCCTCCTCAGATCAGACAGGATGAGCAGGAATATTTAAGTAGTGGGGGCATTGAAGGTGGGGATCCCTCAAGGGAGGGTTTTGTGTGCCCAGAAACCCAAGGACTAGTACGTGGCTGGGAGGAGGAAGTGCACGATGGGGTCATCCTCCTCTGACCAGGAACACTCGGAAGCTAATGCCACCTCCAACCTACGCTGCATGGACTCCCTTATCCTGCAAAGCCTGGTAAAGGACCCCAGGATTCGTGCTATCAAGGAGAGGGATCATTACTGGTTGGCAAGCCTTCTTGATCCACGATACAAGGGTAAAGTTGCAGAGCTCATCCTGCCCGCACAGAGGGAGGACAGGATGAAAAAACTTGAGGACGCTCTAAAGCAACACTTGTGTAACACCTTTCCAGGCATTGGTAGGTTACCAAGTGATGACACAGGTGCTTCTGAGGCTGCGGATGATCAGAGGAATAGAGGTGAAGGCCGGGGCCGCTTGACTGATGCCTTTTTAAATTTTTTTAGTCCACGACGCCCAGGGACGTCAAATGTAGGCACGCATTGCCAGCGTCTTCACCGTATGGTGCAGGACTACCTAGGGGCAAGGGCAGACCTGGATACCTTTCCAACAGATGATCCACTGGCTTACTGGGTGTTGAGATGGGATCACTTTCCAGAACTTAGCCAATATGCTATGCAGCTACTAGGTTGCCCTTCATCCAGGATGCTTACTGAAAGGACGTTCAGTGCCGCTGGAGGTTTTGTCACAGACAAAAGAGTGCGTCTGTCCACCGACTCTGTAGTCCAGCTGACATTTATAAAAATGAATCAGTCCTGGATCAGCAGCTATCAATCCCCTGATGCTGACGTAACGGAATAGATCGGGGATTTCTTCTGCATTCACAAAACCTCCACCACTGAACTCCTACACAATACCACAAAGGTGTTACGGTGTGAAGGCACTTGCTGCCACCAAAGGCAAAATATTTGGGAGTAGACATGTGCATTCGTTTTAGTACTAAAACAATTTAGTCCGAATTTTGGGATAATTTAGTTTTCGTATGACTCAAGAGAAACGAAACTGCTCAGTACAAAAAACGAAGGAAACTAAAAATAAAATGCAACTACATTTCAGTTCAGTCCTTTTGTGATATTACATTGAGTGAAAGAGACCAGCAATGAAGAGCGCAACATCCGAAGTTCTGCACCCTCCACATGCCAATGCAGTAGGATGTTCTATACAGAGAGGGGCATTAATTAATGCAGGAGGATGTTCTATACATTATACAGAGAAATATATAAATTGAGGAGGATGTTCTACCCAGAGAGGGACATTAATTAGGAGGATGTTCTATATATTATACAGAGAGGGGTATTAATTAATGCAGGTGGATGTTTATACATTATACACAGAGGGGTATTAATTAATGCAGGAGGATGTTCTAAACATTATACAGAGAGGATCATTTTTTTCAGCCCTTTAAATCCAGTGGCTGTGAGCGCGGAGATCGACTGCTTGTTACATTATCTCTCAGTACAATGTATCAGGCTCAGCTGTTACAGTAACTAACAGCGCTCAGAGTTTCAGTAAAACAAGGAAATAATATTGTTCTAACCTCTTATATATAAAAATTTATTTACTAGTTTTACTGAAACTCTGAGCGCTGTGATGAGCAGCAGTCAGTTACTGTAACAGCTTTGCCTGACATGGGGCAGTATTACAATGTTGGTGCTAACTTAACCAGAGCTGTTGTAAACTGAAAACCTCCATAGGCTACAATGGCTCTGGGAAGTTTACAACAGCTCTGGTTAAGTTAGCACCAACTATGTAATATGGCCCACATTGTGCGGAGAGTGAGAGATACTGTAACAAGCAGCGATCTCAGCCCTCTGAGAGCCACTACAATAGTATTGTATCCATTGGTTTTTGGATGAATGAAATTAGTTTTCATACTAAAGAACTGAAAACGAATTTCTTTAGCAACTAAATAAATTGCATTTTAGGACTAATCCATTAGTTCAAAACGAAATTTTGTGCTGTGCACATGTCTATTTGGGAGCACTGACGCCATTACCAGATTTATATCATTTTAATTTTTTGAACCGCAGGGTCTAAGCCTGCACTCTTCCATAATACCACAAAAGGGTTACGGTGTGAAGGCACTTGCTGCCATGAAAGGCACATTATTTGGGTGCACTGACGCCATTACCAGATTTATATAATTTAAATTTTTTGAACCGCAGGGTCCAACCCTGCACTCTTCCGCAATACCACAAAAGGGTTACGGTGTGAAGGCACTTGTTGCCACCAAAGGCACAATATTTGGGTGCACTGACACCTTTACCAGATTCATCTTTTTAATATAGGACCGCATGGTCCACCCCTGCACTCTTGCACAATACCACAGAGGGGTTACTGTATGATGGCACTTGCTGGCCTGGCACCAAAGGCACAATATTTGGGTGCACTGACGCCTTTACCAGATTCATATCTTTTTAATATAGGACCGCAGGGTCCAACCCTGCACTCTTTCACAATACCACAAAAGGGTTACGGTGTGAAGGCACTTGCTGCCATGAAAGGCACATTATTTGAGTGCACTGCCACTGACGCCTATATTACCAGATTTATATCATTTTAATATTTGACTGCATGGTCCAACCAAGCACTCTTCCACAATACCACAGAGGGGTTACGGTGTGACGGCACTGTTGCCGACACTAAAGGCCCAATTTTAAAACACCTATTGTTACTTTCATCCAAAGCCTGCATAAATTTCACCATAATTTAGCCAAAAAATCACTAAACTTGTTCTGCGCGTCCTAAAAGGTCTCCTCTTTTAATACAGACTGCCGCCCCAAGCAGTTGTTTATGAATAGATTAAAGGAAAACTGTTTACCGTCATTTGAAATGTCATTTTTTTTTTTTTTACCCTTATTTCACGGAAAACTCACTGTCCCTTTAAAAACTTTTTTTTAAAACTTTTTGTCCTTGTCTCCTGTCCCCCAGGGCACTACCCGGACCCCCATTCAACTTTTATGGCAAATATCTTGCATATATGCCCTCTTGGAGGGCACTCTAAAAACTGAACTTTTGACTCACATCGACTTGCATTGAGTTCGGTTCGTGTTCGAGTTCTAACTCGAACTTTCGAAATTGTTCGAGTTCGAATGCGAACCGAACACGGGGGTGTTCGACTCATCCCTAACTGGGACTACCCCCTGTGTGATGTGTATGGGCTGAGTGATGATGATTGCCGACAGCTGCATGCAGTTTTCACACTGCACATAGCTTTCAGTAACCGCTGCGTGCACGTGCATCAAGCAGGAAAGACGTCACAACCCTTCTAAATTGTAATTTCCCACGGGAATAGGGCCCTTGCTTCCTCCTGTACTGGTTTGTCAAAATGTTGTTCAGTCTCAATGTATTGTAACCCTGTCTCTATTGTGCCCATTGTTCAGCGCTGCAGAATATGCTGGCGCTATATAAATAAAGTATAATAATAAAATACAATTCTAAGCCCTGAGATAAATTCGTATCCGAGCTGCCGGTCTGACCGCGGGTCCTGCAGTGTCAGATCGGGACGCTGTATAGGCTGATCCCAATTGCCACACACGTCGGATTGGAGGCTCAAATTAGCCGATCTCGATATCCCTAGATTTCACAGTCAGGTCCAGAAATATTGGGACATCGACACAATTCTAACATCTTCGGAGCTATACACCACC
The DNA here is from genome assembly GCA_009667805.1 of Leptobrachium leishanense. Classification (NCBI taxonomy): domain Eukaryota; kingdom Metazoa; phylum Chordata; class Amphibia; order Anura; family Megophryidae; genus Leptobrachium; species Leptobrachium leishanense. The sequence goes on from CM019063.1 coordinate 83,917,820, forward strand.
ACAATGGAGTTGGAATGAAACAAACACAATGTGCTTTAACTGCAGACTGTCAGCTTTAATTTGAGGGTATGTACATCCAACTCAGGTGAACGGTGTAGGACTTACAGCAGTTTGCAGATGTGCCTCCCACTTGTTAAGGGACCAAAAGTATTGGGACAGAATAATAATCATAAATCAAACTTTCCCTTCTTAATACTTGGTTGCAAATCCTTTGCAGTCATTCACAGCCTGAAGTCTGGAACGCATAGACATCACCAGGCGCTGGGTTTCATCCCTGGTGATGCTCTGCCAGGCCTCTACTGCAACTGTCTTCAGTTCCTGCTTGTTTTTGGGGCATTTTCCCTTCAGTTTTGTCTTCAGCAAGTGAAATGCATGCTCAATGGGATTCAGGTCAGGTGATTGACTTGGCCATTGCATAACATTCCACTTCTGTCCCTTCAAAAATTCTTTGGTTGCTTTTGCAGTATGCTTTGGGTCATTGTCCATCTGCACTGTGAAGCGCTGTCCAATTAGTTCTGCAGCATGTGAGCAGATAATATTGCCCGAAACACTTCAGAATTCATCCTGCTGCTTTTGTCAGAAGTCGCATCATCAATAAATACAAGAGAACCAGTTCCATTGGCAGCCATACATGCCCACGCCATGACACTACCACCACCATGCTTCACTGATGAGGTGGTATGCTTAGGATCATGAGCAGTTCCTTTCCTTCTCCATACTCTTCTCTTCCCATCACTCTGGTACAAGTTGATCTTGGTCTCATCTGTCCATAGGATCTTGTTCCAGAACTGTGAAGGCTTTGTTAGGTGTTGTTTGGCAAACTCTAATCTGGCCTTCCTGTTTTTGAGGCTCTCCAATGGTTTACATCTTGTGGTGAACCCTCTGTATTCACTCTAGTGAAGTCTTCTCTTTATTTTTGACTTTGACACACATACACCTACCTCCTGGAGAGTGTTCTTGATCTGGCCAACTGTTGTGAAGAGTGTTTTCTTCACCAGGGAAAGAATTCTTCATTCATCCACCACAGTTGTTTTCCGTGGTCTCTCTGGTCTTTTGGTGTTGCTGAACTCACCGGTGCGTTCCTTCTTTTTGAGAATGTTCCCAACAGTTGTTTTGGCCACGCCTAATGTTCTTGCTATCTCTCTGATGGGATTGTTTTGTTTCTTTAGCCTAATGATGGCTTGCTTCACTGATAGTGACAGCTCTTTGGATCTCATCTTGAGAGTCGACAGCAACAGATTCCAAATGCAAATAGCACACTTGAATTGAACTCTGGGCCTTTTATCTGTACATTGTAATTGGGGTAATGAGGGAATATAACACACCTGGCCATGGAAAAGCTGAGAAGCCAATTGTCCCATTACTTTTGGTCCCTTAACAAGTGGGAGGCACATCTGCAAACTGCTGTAAGTCATACACCGTTCACCTGAGTTGGATGTACATACCCTCAAATTAAAGCTGACAGTCTGCAGTTAAAGCACATTGTGTTTGTTTCATTCCAACTCCATTGTGGTGGTGTATAGAGCCAAAGATGTTAGAATTGTGTCGATGTCCCAATATTTCTGGACCTGACTGTAGCTCTAATAAAATTCCAAAGTTGTCTATAATAATTTTTTTCCTTTCTGATTATTGGGTATTGATTGTAGATTGATGTGGAATCTTTAGAAAGTATTTTCGAGTAAGGCTACAACATATGTGAAAAATAAAGGGGTGTGAATACTATCTGAATGCACTGTACAGTGGCAAGAAAAAGTATGCGAACCCTTTGGGATTACGTGGAGTTTTGCATGAATTGGTCATAAAATGTGCTCTGATCTTCATCTAAGTCACAACAATTTGAAAAACACAGTCTGCTTAAAATAATACAACACAAACATGATATGTTTTCATGTTTTTATTGAACATAACATGTAAACATTTACAGTGCAGGGTGGAAAAAGTATGTGAACCCCTAGCCTAATGACTTCTCCAAGAGCTAATTGGAGCCAGGAGTGAGCCAACCTTGAGTCCAATCAGTGTGATATTATTGGATGTGTTGCTGAAAGCTGTCCTGCCCTTTAAAAACACACACCAGTTTTGGGTTTACTGGTTTCAAGAAGCACTGCCTGATGTGAACCATGCCTCGCAGAAAAGAGCTCTCAGAAGACCTACGATCAAGAATTGTTGACTTGCATGAAGCTGGAAAGGGTTACAAAAGTATCTCCAAAAGCCTTGATGTTCATGTGTCCACGGTAAGACAGACTGTCTAGCAACAGTGCTGAACTTTCTCCATTTGTACTCTCCCTAGGCGTGGTTGTTCTGTATAAATGACTGCAAGAGCACAGCACAGAATGCTTAATGAGGTAAAGAAGAATCCTAGAGTGTCAGCTAAAGACTTACAGAAATCTCTGGCACATGCTAACATTTTTGTTGACACATCTACAATAAGGAAAACATTAAACAAGAATGGAGTACATGGGAGGACACCACGGAGGAAGCCATTGCTGTCCAAAATTGAATATTGCAGCACGTTTGAAGTTTGCAAAAGAGCACCTGGATGTTCCACAGCACTACTTGCAAAATATTCTGTGGACAGATGAAACCAAAATTCAGTTGTTTGGAAAAAAACACAACACTATGTGTGGAGAAAAAAAGGCACAGCACACCAACATCAAAACCTCATCCCCACTATAAAACTTGGCGGAGGGAGCATCATGGTCTGGGGCTGCTTTGCTGCCTCAGGGTTTGGACGGATTGTTGTCATAGATGGAAAAATGAATTACAGAGTTTATCAGGACATTTTGCAGGAAAACGTAAGACCATCTGTCCGCCAACTGAAGCTCCGCAGAGGATGGGTGATGCAACAGGACAATGACCCAAAGCATACAAGTAATTCAACAAAAGAATGGCTTCAAGAAAACAAAATACGCCTTCTGGAGTGGCCCAGTCAGAGTCCTGACCTCAACCCAATTGAAATCTTGTGGCATGGCCTTAAGAGAGCGATTCACACCAGACATCCCAAGAATATTGCTACACTGAAACAGTTTTGTGAAGAGGAGTGGTCCAAAATTACTCCAGATCGTTGTGCAGGTCTGATCTGCAACTACAGGAAACGTTTGGTTGAGGTTATTGCTGCCAAAGGAGGGTCAACCAGTTATTAAATCCAAAGGTTCACATACTTTTTCCACCCTGCACTGTGAATGTTTACATGTTCTGTTCAATAAAAACATGAAAACATATAATGTTTGTGTTGTATTATTTTAAGTAGACTGTGTTTTTCAAATTGTTGTGACTTAGTTGAAGATCAGAGCACATTTTATAACCAATTCATGCAAAACTCCACGTAATCCCAAAGGGTTCACATACTTTTTCTTGCCACCGTAGTTTAACGCTCTGCTCTGAGGCTGCTTAATTAGAAAAAATGAGGGCCTTGGCCTACCAACATTTCTCCTCAAGGTTATTATTACAATTTATGGCATTAGTTGTTTCATAAAGCTGTGCTTTTTCAGTCACTGTTATGGAGTAAAGGCATTATCAGGGCAGCTGTGCATGGATCTTGGCCTGTGTATTTGTAACCATGTGAACTGTTTATCTGTTATACAGGGTTAAGATGTGTTTTGTTTACACGCACATATTGATTTGTAACGTTATCAAAGTCTTCTGCAAAATGTTTTGAATGTCAAGGCTGCCTTTGTATGTTACGCGCGCTAGAATTGAAGATTAAAGTAAATGTTTCCTGATGTTGACTTCTTGTTCCTCCAAGAGCGATACCATGAAAAGATGAAACAGCTGCGCTTGTATCTGCCTCTGGACTTTACGTTTATAGTCCTTAACTCCAGGACAAGCACAGGGATCTAAGCTCATAATAGAACTAATACTGGAATAAAATGAGCTCCATCTGTCATCTATCAGTATCATTACAGCCAGGGATTTTTAGTATGTGTGCCATTATTATTATTCTTTATTTATAAAGCACCAGCATATTCCGCAGCGCTGTACAATAGGCACAGTATAGACAGGGTTACAATACATTGAACAACATTTGACAAACAGTACAGGAGGAGATGAGGGCCCTATTCCCGTAGGAACTCACAATCTGGGAGGGTTGGGGTTGGAAACAGGAGGAGAGGACTGTTAGGTGAGAGTGATTGATGGTTGCGTCAGTGAGTTGGGTGGTAGGCTTCCCTAAATAGGAACGTTTTAAGGGAGCGTTTGAAGGAAGAGAAGTTAGGGGAAAGTCTGACAGTACGAGGGAGAGCGTTCCAGAGAGTGGGGGCTGCACGTGAGAAATCTGCAGTCTATCATGGGAAGAGGTGATGTGGGGAGAAGCTAGGCGCAGGTCACTGTTTGACCTTAGGGAGCGGGCTGGGGTGTATTTGGTGATTAGTGAGGACAGGTAGTGGGGAGCTGAGTTAGTGAGGGTTTTGTAGGTAAGGATAAGTATTTTGAACTTAATTCTGCAGTGGATGGGGAGCCAGTGAAGGGACTCGCAGAGGGGAGTGGCAGAGACAGAGCGGCGGGTGAGGTGAATTAGCCTGGCGGAGGCGTTCAGGATGGATTGTAGGGGGGAGAGGCGGGACAGAGGGAGGCCAGATAAGAGATTATTGCAATAGTCGAGTCGGGAGATTACCAGGGCGTGTATGAGTTGTTTTGTGGTGACAGCGGTAAGCAATGGCCGAATTCTGGAAATATTACGCAGTTGGTATCGGCAAGAGGAGGAAAGAGACTTGATGTGGGGGATGAAGGAAAGAGCAGAGTCAAGTGTAACTCCAAGGCAGCGAACTTGGTTTGATGGGGAGATGGTGATACCCTCCACCGTGATAGAGAAGTCAGGAGGTGGGGAGGCATTGGAGGGAGGAATATGTAGGAGTTCAGTCTTTGACATGTTGATCTTTAGGTGGTGGGAGGCCATCCAGGAGGAGATGCCAGATAAACAGTCACTGACTTTTGAAAGGACAGGGGGAGAGAGATCAGGGGTAGAGGTAGATCTGAGTGTCATCAGCGTAGAGGTGGTAATTAAAGCCAAAGCTGTTGATGATTTTGCCCAGGGAGGAAGTGTAGATGGAAAAGAGCAGAGGACCAAGGACAGAGCCTTGAGGTACACCAACAGATAGAGGCAATGAAGAGGAGTTACCAGCAAAGGACACACAGAAGGACCTGTTGGATAAATAGGAGTCAACCCAAGCAAGTGCAGTGTCACCGAGACCCAGAGAGTTGAGGGTCTGTAGAAGGAGGGGGTGGTCAACAGTGTCAAAAGCAGCCGAGAGGTCAAGCAGGATGAGAATAGAATAGTGGCCGTGTTTTTTAGCAGTTAGGAGGTCGTTGGTGACTTTGGTGAGGGCAGTTTCAGTTGAGTGTAGGGGACGGAAGCCAGATTGCAGGGGGTCAAGTAGGGTATTGGAGGACAGGAAGAGGGAGAGGCGGTTGAAGACTAGTTTTTCTAAGAGCTTAGAGATAAAGGGAAGCAGGGATACAGGGCGGTAGTTGAATGGAGAGTTGGGATCGAGGGATGGTTTCTTTAGTAAAGGGGTAACTAGCGCGTGTTTGAAGGTGGATGGGAAGAAGCCAGTGCCATGCCATGCATTAATCCAATGTATTCTCCTTACAGATACAAATTACGTAGATTGTAATGTAAAAAGCTTGCCAGAACTCCTGTAAAACAATGAAAAGCAGTTCAGTATAGTCCTGGGAGATTTTCTTTAGCAGGCTACAAATTAGGAATGCGTTCATCTTCAATAATGATTTTCAGATTCGTTATTATTCTTTTAATTCCATAAATTATCAGAACGTTTAATCAAAATAATATTCTTGCGCAGATATAAGGGATATTCAATAAGCGTTGGTGTAGCGCTCACTCCCGGAGGAGCCGCTGAATAAACCTCGGGTTAGTCTCACCGCACTCGGAAATAACAATACACCAGCACTGTTGTGGATTTTTATGTATTATATTCTTTACTGATCCCAATAAAGCAGCATATATTACGCATATACGGTATTTAAATGACAAGAATACGTAATGCGGGAAAAAAACACGTGGCGGCAAAAGAAACGGTTAACCCCCTCAGTTCTGGAGTGTAAGTCCCATGAATAATAGTTCAAAAATGTGTATGTGTGTTGTCTGGGGTACCCGGGTACTGTATTCAACTGGCCAGTGAATGAAACAAAACAATCTTCGACTAGTTACCGTTGGGGCCCTGTGGATTTAAACAATATTGCAGCGTGCGTTTCTTATTTGGGAACTGCGGCCTGGGAGGCCTCTCACCCATCCGATAAACGAGACTGTCCAGCACCCGATGCCTCAATCAAAGGATCTTCTCCGCTGTACACTGGGACTCTGTGCCACTGAATCTGCTCCCTGCTTGCCAACTCTTTCCCAACTGGAAAACGATCCACGGCCTGCACTCCCAATCGATCAGCGTGGTCTCCTAACTCGGGGTCCTGCTGGAGCTAACTGTTCCTCCAGACCTCTCAGCGCTGCGCAGGTAGGTGTCACGGTTCCCGGATCCCACCACGCTGTCCTTAAAGCCCAACACTCCACAGAGCCCAAAAGCTACCAACAGGGTAGCCGTAGAAGAATCCCTAACGGTCTGGTCCTTAGACTTGGCCAGGTATACTAGCTAGACAGAAAGGGTTAATCAAAGACAATGTCGTAATACGAAACCAGGTTAGCAACACGGGGGTAGTCAGACGAGCCAGAATCAGGAATACAGAGTATAGAATACTCAAATGGAATATCCGGGTCGATATCAGTGCAGAAGCGTAGTACAAGAAAATAATCAAGGGCAACGGAAGGCAGAATAGTCAGTAAACAAGCAGAGGTCAATAACCGGTTAACTCACGAGAGAATTCAGGTACAAGGAGCACAGGTATGGATAACCACGATCTGGCACTGCTTAGAAGGAACTGTGGGTTTTTAAAGACCTTCACCAGACCGCGCCCCCCTCTCAAGCCGCGCCTCATGCAGCCACCTCCCTGCCTGTCTCTATTTAAACCGGGTGTTGGTCAGCGAGCAGCATCAGACATGCTGCCTTCAAGCACACTGGAGAGGCTGGAAGCCCCCAACGTTACAGTACCCCCTCTCCACGGGAGGCCACCGGACGACCAACAGGACAAGTGGCAGGACGACCACCAGGGCGAGTGGCAGGACGACCACCAGGGCGATCGGGGTGCGAGGTATGGAACGCCCTCACCAACCTAGAGGCAGACATGTTGGAAGCCGGAATCCAGGACACTCCGGACCATAACCCACCCAATCGACCAAGTACTGCAGAGCACCCCTGAACATCCTAGAATCCAGAACTTTCCTAACCTCATACTCTGTCTCCCCATCAACCTGAACAGGTGGAGGAGGAGGAACGACCCGCGTGTACCTGTTACACAACAAAGGCTTCAGTAGGGAGGTGTGGAAGATGGTGTGCAAGCGAAGATGTTTAGGAAGGGCAAGAGCATAAGCCACAGGGTTAACGCGGCGAATGATCTTGTATGGACCTATAAACCGAGGTGCCATTTTCATAGAAGGCACCCGCAACTTCACATTCCTAGTGGACAACCAAACTCTATCCCCCACGTTGTAGGAAGGAGCTTGTAACCTATGCCTGTCAGCCTTGCGTTTCTGGACAGCAACATTGCGCTCCATGTTTTCGTGAATCTGTCTCCACATCTCTTGTAGTTGTGTGAGATGTTCATTGAGAGCCGGGATGGCCTGTTCAGCAAACTGAAATGGTAGAGCTGGAGGGAACAAAACCATAGATGGCAGAAAAAGGAGAGTGGCCAGTGGTCTCGTTAACAGCGTTATTACGTGCATACTCACCCCAGGGCAACAACTCCGACCAATTGTCTTGTTGTTGTGTGGCACGGTCTGGTGAAGGTCTTTAAAAACCCACAGTTCCTTCTAAGCAGTGCCAGATCGTGGTTATCCATACCTGAGCTCCTTGTACCTGAATTCTCTCGTGATTTAACCGGTTATTGACCTCTGCTTGTTTACTGACTATTCTGCCTTCTGTTGCCCTAGACTATTTTCTTGTACTACGCATCTGCACTGATATTGACCCGGCTATTCCATTTGACTATTCTATACTCTGTATTCCTGATTCTGGCTCGTCTGACTACCCCCGTGTTGCTATACCTTTCGTATTACGACATTGTCTTTGATTAACCCTTTCTGTCTAGCTAGTATACCTGGCCAAGTCTAAGGACCAGTAGAAATGGAAGAAATGATGGATCTCCAGTGGATAAGAAGTGCCAAACGGTTTATTCATGGAACAGCAGCCTTCAAAAAATCAGTGACGTTTCGACCCTGAGGTCTTAATCATACATGTATGATTAAGACCTCAGGGTCGAAACGTCACAGATTTTTTGAAGGCTGCTGTTCCATGAATAAACCGTTTGGCACTTCTTATCCACTGGAGATCTATCATTTCTTCCATTTCTACTTATCCAGGGGGCTGGTGGCATCCCCATCTGATTGGAATCTCGTGGAGACGGTTGGTTTATCAGATTTCCACCGTGGCGTTGTTCGTGGCGCTTCTATGCTGCGTTAAGTCTAAGGACCAGACAGTTAGGGATTCTTCCACGGCTACCCTGTTGGTAGCTTTTGGGCTCTGTGGAGTGTTGGGCTTTAAGGACTGTGTGGTGGGATCCGGGAACCGTGACATTACGATCTGGCCAAAATGGATCCCGCAGACTTACAGCATTTGAGTAACTTTGTATCCAGACAGGACGAGCAGGACCATAGGATGGATCAGTTTGCTCTCACCTTACAAACTATCCTGACTTGTACGGCTCACCTGGAACCAGCTGGGGTTGCACCTCCGCCTGCTATACCTGTGTCCCCTGTTGTTCAGACATCCCAGGTACACATGACCGCTCCTATGAGGTTTGACGGTACTCCCTCGGAGTGCTGGGGATTTTTGGTCAATGTGGATATTCATTTTAAATTAAATCCACAAATGTTTATCACTGACATAGCCAAAGTGGGGTTCATTATTAACCATCTGTCTGGCAGAGCATTGACATGGGCGAATCCTTTATGGGAGGCAGAGAAGCCTATCATACGGAACTATAAAGAATTCATAGCCGAGTTAAAACGTACGTTTAATCCTACCAGAAAGGCCAAGGTAGCTGGCAAATCCTTGTTCCGCATATGTCAAGGGAACAGGACTGTGTCTGATTATGCCATAGAATTTAAAACGTTGGTTTCTGACGTGATCTGGACTAATGAGGCTCGGCTTCTGGCTTTTATGGAGGGGTTACCAGAGTCATTGATGCATGAATTGGCTCCTCGTAAATTACCTGAGGTATTGAGTGAACTCATTGATTATTGTATAGATCTGGATGATCAGATAAGGGACAGAAGAACTCCAAGAGAGAAACCTAAGAGACCGTTACCAAGGTTGGCCCCTGTCTTTCAGGCACCACCCAGAGAGTTATCTCCTCCCTCTGAGCCTATGCAACTAGGCCATACTAGGCTTACAGAGGAAGAGAGAACAAGGCGTCTTTGTGAGGGATCGTGCCTGTATTGTAGTGTAAAAGGACATTTACGACTTCAATGTCCCACTCGCCCTAGCATGCATGATAAGTCGGAAAACTACCGCATCTAAGGCAGCTGAGGAGACAGGCCTTGGGTGTGACATTCATGTCTCCTGTTAAAAACACTAAACTCTTGTTACCAGTATCCATAGCTTGGGAGACCAAGGCGACGCATAATACCGCTTTTGTTGATTCTGGGGCTGCTGGTAATTTCATTGATGTTGAATATGCAAAGGCAGCAACATCTTATTTGTGTCTTTATACATATGTTGCATATGATTTAGGTTTGGGAGGATACAGAAATACTAGAACAATACAGCATCTAGTAAAGTACACTCTCTGCTTTTTGAGGGTAACAAGGCATATATCCCATGTTACATCTGTCTCTACTCCGATTTTCATTCTTGGAATAGAATGGAAATGCTGGGTTTGAGCTGAAATATTTTATTTTCTTATCCAACAATAATGTCAAGTGAAGAAGGCACAAAACAAAAAATGTCAGGCTTTGTTTTCCTGACTTAGTGCAACATAAAGCACAAATAAGACATGATTACCAGTATAACATTATACTTGTTTTGCACTTATTGTATATTGAATGACATGTTCACCGATCTACTATATAAAAGTAAATACTAAAAAACAAAACAAAAAAAACAATTATTATTTTTGTAGAAACGTGCATATACTGCAAATTTTCACATTGTATTTTTTTCATTCTGCATAAATGTAGGCTGGTGTGTAGATTTCCATGGTTCATGGTCACAATATCGATTTAAATGTTTCATCTTTTTACCGTTTAGTGTACGAAATGATGATCGGACCCGAATCGAGAGAGTGGAGAGTCAGCATTTTGAGTACAGTAATGCTTTTCAGCAGATCAGCGAGTTTTATGGGCATGATGAGCCTGGCACAGAAGGTATGAGGTTTTTGGGTGCATGTGATCTGCAATCATCTATGTAATTTTAAATGTAAACATTAAAACTGTGATGAAAATATATACAGTATTTTCCGGCGTATAAAACGACTTTTTAACCCAATGAAATTTTCTCAAAAGTCGGGGGTCGTCTTATACGCCGGGTGTCGTCTTATAGGGCGGGTGCTGAAACTTCCGAGCTGGACTGGAGAATCTGCGGTTGCCGCATATGGTGGGGGGAGCTCAAAAACAGCCGTGGCCGCATTCCCGCCGTATGCGGCGACCGTATGAAAGCAGCAAGGGCGGCGCTGTACAAGTACGGTAGAAGAGAATCCACTCACCAGGATTCATGGAAAGAAGTGACTTTACGCGGTCCCGATGACGAGGTGAGGGTATCGCCTCGTCGGGAAGGCGTAAGTGAAGGGCGGAGCAAGCTGCAGGCATCCGGAACAACCGGGGTATGGAAAATAGAGAGCGGCGCTGTGCCCAGAAAAACACGCCTCTTTCACCCGTCTGGCCCGCCCTTGTATCCTATTACCGTACCTCCTTCTCTGCCTCTCAGATCTCGCACATGCGCGCCTGCGCCGCTTCACTGCAGTCCTCAGGAGCGAGATCTGAGAGGCAGAGAAGGAGGTACGGTAATAGGATACAAGGGCGGGCCAGACGAGTGAAAGAGACGTGTTTGCGCTACCGCTCTGATAGTCTTGGAGACAGGGAGGGCTGGGCAGGCAGGGAGAGCTGATTAATCCAAGCAGGCTTTGTATACAACAACCAGCCAATCGCCGGTAAGGTACATCGCTTGCCGTGATTGGCTGGGTGTTGCATACTGGCTGATGCATTACCATATTGAAATCAAATCTGATGTTTTTTTAATTTTTATTTGGTGTGCGTTGGGAGAGGGGTAGTCTTATACGGCGAGTATATCCCAAACTCTATATTTTAACTGGAAATGTTGGGGGTCGTCTTATATGCCCAGTCGTTTTATACGCCGGAAAATACAGTAACTATAATACAGATTATCTTTCTATCTGCTACCAAATTTCATCAACGCACACATTAAATCTTTGGAAGGTGATGACAAATAATGAAATTTTTGCAGTCTTAGATGAATATCCATGCAACTGATGCTTATGTGCCTAGAAATGTCTTCCTCTATCACTCTGTAACCTATTCTTTGTTCTCATCTCCCAATGCATAAAGCATCTGCTGAATCTCTCTCGATCCTTTTCCTTCCAACTCTCCTGATCCAGTCGAGGCCTAGCCATAGGTTGAGATGGGGTAGTGCCCTGTCAGATGTTTTTAATTTATTTTTTTGGGCAAAGAAAACAAGTTCAAAATGGAAATTTTAATGGCAGTAAGCATTTTTTAAAATGCTTTTGAGCGTGTAATGGTAGTGCAGAGGAGAAACGACAGTGATTGAGCATGTCAAGATTTTGGTGAAATCCACCCTGTGTGAGGGCTCTTTAGAAATTCTCTGTCTTCTGGAATATGGCCACAAAGGTTTGGATGATAAAATTTGTACGAAAAATTGCTGTAAATTATTTAAATAATTCAAAAAATGTACAGTTTTTTTTTTTCTTGTGACAGCATTTTGTCATGATTTGTAATAAACAGAATTATCTACTACTGGGAAAAATAGGTTTGTGAGGGTCCCGAGGACGAGCAACGGCACTAGTGGCCTGCTCTACGGTGGGGCCCGTTCAGGTCTCACAAGGTTTTAGCTCGATTGTGCCATTACAGGGATGAATGCTCCATATGCAAATCAGCCTGCTCTCACCCAGAAAGGGCAGCCAGTATTGACATGCCAAGCACGTCATCCCTGCAAGAGAGTTGGAGCAACCCCTGATGATCGTTTCGGCCTTGTTATGCCTGGGTGATAGCAGTCTAATTTGTACCCAGGACATACTTGAAAACGACAGAAATCTCAATGTATCCTTCCTGGTAAAATATGTTATAAATAAATAAATCTGGAGCGGTTGTCACTGTAATGGCACATACAAGCTAAAACCTTGTGAGACCTGAGTGGGCACCCACCGCAGAGAAGGCCACTAGTGCTGCAGCTCGTTCTCGGGACCCTCACAAACCTCTTTTCCTCACTATAAGTTTTTACAGTGTAATCCAGACGTAAACCCCGTGCTCGAGGTCTGTCAGCTGTGTGCTCCTGATGAGGCTTAACAAGGCCGAAACGATCGTTGGGGTTGCTGCAACCCTTGTGCAGGGACTTCGTCATTGGCAATCAGTACTGGCCACCCTTTCTGGATGAGAGCAGGCTGATTTGCATATGGAGTAGTTGTACCTGTAATGGCACAATCGAGCTAAAGCCTTGTAAGACCTGAGCGGGCCCCACCGTAAAGCAGGCCATTAGTGCCGCTGCTCGTCCTCAGGACCCTCACAAACCTATCTACTAGCTGCCATTGTTTATTGTTGTTGCAAACGCAAAAAAAGTCAGGGGAAGCTGCTCTAATGAAACTGTTCCGCGTGTAATTTTTTTATATTTTCATATCTGGATCGCCGATATTTATTGCTTTTGATACAACCCTGAAAACGGCAATTAGTCGATAACCTCCATAATAATGATATAGTCTGGTATAACAGGGTTCTGCTATAAAACCGGATTTCAAATCGCATTTAAACATGATGAGCAAAAAATGGTCAAATTGAGCTCAGCACGGGTGAAATGGCTCCTTGGTGAAAGTGTTGAAACTACTCAATAGTTTCATGTTCCAGAAGAATTCATCTTAAAAAAACAAAACACAAAAGAACATGTATGCAATGTTTTGATAATGCTGTGTACTGAAGACTTCCAATTGTGCCGGCTGGGTGGAGTAGAGGTAACATCACTGCGCTGCACGGAGAGAGCCTGTGGAGTCATGGGTTCAATCCCAGCCAGAGCACCTCTCTAGTAAGTGTCCGTGGGCAAGACACCTAATGGTACATACTCGCCACCCAGGACATACTTGAAAACAAGAGAAATCTCAATGTATCCTTCCTGCTAAAATCCTTTCTCAAAAAAAAAATTGTACCTACCAATCGTACTATTGTTTCAAAATAAATAAAAATAACTTCTTGAATGTGTATAGATGAGCGCAAATATAAAATATTTTTTTAATTTGAACAGACGCTTGCCAGCACAGCATGAACAAAAAAAAAATAATAATTTAATACTGTTGGCTAATGGAAATATATTTTTTTTCCATTGAATTCTAGGTAAGTCTCTAAAGGGACTAGGTCAATATGCAATGAATTTGTGGCTAATTTCAGTAAATCCCTGCTGAGGATTTGTTATGTTAGAGGGAAAGAAACAAAAATCTGTAGCGCTTCTGGGCTTTAAATTTCTGTTTACATCATTACATCATTTTATTGGCTGCATCGCAAAGGAGCGTTAAGATTTTTATATTGTCAATTGTAATATATCCATTAATTCACTTTTTAGATCTGACATTAGAGTCCATCTCTTGCTTGAACTCGTTTCAGGTTTTTTTTTTTTTTCTGGCAATATTTGGAAAATTATTTATTTTGTGAAAGGTTGTAGCCAGCTGCGTGAGGAACTGAATGCCAGAGGTGTTTAGAGGTGTGAGTAATGCTTTGGGAATCATCCATAGGTGAGCTAGGCCAACATATGGTGGAAACTCTGTTGGGGGTTCTTCACAAAACCCAAGGAAGAAATGTAGATAAATATGATGGTTGCAAATTTTAAACAGAAGACACAAAAATGCAGGGGTATAATAAAAACTAATAAATAGTTTCATAGTGAAAGTGGTTTGCGTACAGCATTAACCGCTTCACTACCGAGATCGAAGATACTTGATCTTCAATGCACCTGCAATATTGAGTATACTCTGTTTGCAGGCCAAAACTTTGTGTTTTTTCCAATAAAGGACTTCTGCAAAAACTCCAGGCATTTTTTTTCTTTCTGTTGTTTCTACAGGTGTTGGAGTTGTCATCCTTGGCCATTTGGGACACACTGTGGGGTCTTTTGATGGGACCTTGTTCCCCTTTTTCACTACCAGGGTTATTCAAACAGAATCGAAAAGTTACCGCACGTTCGGTGACTTTTGGTTCTTTTCAATTCGATGCGATTTGACGATCCCATTTCGGTGACCATGCGGTGTATTCAGCAAGCACCACAGGGCCGTCGTAGTGCAGGGAAAAGCTGTTCGGTTTCACTGTTCGGTTACCATTCAGCCACAATTCTGATCTCTTTGAATAACCCTGTATGATTGTTGACATTACCCTTGATTGCAACTCTGCTTTTTAATCCACATACACCTGTGGTGGGGCACTTACCCCTGGGTGCCTGTCGGGGGGGTTTCACAAGTAGGGGAGGACCGGTGTGTTGCCCCAGTTTAGCGTCTATCTGGCTGGGACTTCAGCCACAGCAGGCTGACATCTTGCATGTCAGCCCGCTGTGGGGCTGCCCCCTGCTTCCCTCCCCTCCCCTCCCCTGCTCGGGAGGGGAATCCAATACAAAAGATGCTGGCATCCTTCTGGACCCCTGTGTCTCTTGAACTGTGTAACTTGGCCTTTCCAATTATATAAAAATAACCAGGTCATCTGTAAAAATAATAAAAAAATAAATGAATACAAATATTTTCTCTTTTTTTCAATTTATTTTTTTTATCCAAAAGCGGCACAAGAGTTTAACGTAGGAGATCCTTTATGGATTCATTGACCAGATAATATGTAAAAATAACAAAAAATAAAAATATTTCTCTTTCTCCAAAAGCTGCAGTATTATTCACTTTTCGATAATAAAGTGAATAATATTGCTGAATTACCTCACCTTCTCATTTCCCGCAGCAGCAACAAGTATGGAGGGGATGGAGAAATGCGTTTTTATGCATTGTGTCATCGAAAACTTACAGGGCTATTCAGAGAGAGGTGAAAACCTTGAGAATTGCCAGGAGAATGAACAATCTAGACCAAATAGCCAATTTGGAAAGTGAGATAAATGGGAGAATTTTTCTGGTTTGACTATTTTGACCTAGAATTTTCAATTCTCCAGTCATTCCCAAGGTTTTCACCTCTTTTTGAATAGCCCTGTAAATCTGCTGCGAATAGCGCCTAGGGGTCTTTTGGAAAGCTGCATCACCATAATGTACTCCTCACAAGGTCAAGTGAAGTGTTGATGGAAAGGATAGAGTCTGGCCTTTCCGATGATGCCAAATATAACCATATAATGTGTAAAAAATTATTAAATAAAAGTGGAAATTGCAAAACGTCTTCTTATCCCCTTTCGAATTTAAGGCAATGGCATTATTCATTTATAATGCAAACAATGTCGCTGTCTTAATTCACCTTCTCATTTCCTACACTGTGAGCAAATTTGAAAGGGATGGCATAATGCATTACAACACATTATTTCATGTAAAACATGGGGGGGTGCTACAGGAGGGACTTGCCCCCCAGTCTCAACACCTCTGTCATATACCTACTTTATCACTTCTATTTTATAGACATGGCTCCACACATCTCCAGGCAATGTGACATCAAGCTGAAGTCCTCTTTGGTCCTAGCAACCCCATCCATTTCTGGAGTGGCCCTGTCTTACTCGCACACTCATTATGTACCAGCATGGCAGTCAAGTCACCTTGATATTTAATTAGGGATCAGTGTCCATTGATGAGTTGGAAAGATGGGTCGAAGTCTTGGGTGTGCAAGGAAGCAGAGGCTAGTACGTTAAATTTAGTACAGTTATACATAGTTTGGCCAGGGGTATACGGACAACCCTACTGATTAGTGAGCAAAGGTATTTTGGCCACACTCCTTGCCAACAGGTACAAAAAATCCAGTACATAGTCAATATTTATCCATAGGCAAACATTGGACACATTGAGTCGTAGTGAGGAACACAGTAACTTTTAAACATCGGACTGTCAAAGGATGCCACAAGTTAGTGAAAATTAATGCTGTATTAAATCTGCTTCAGTTACTGTAAGTGCTATTATGAAATGGAAGCAACAAAAGTCCAATTATGATGTGTTTGCCAATTTAAATACTAGCTACTGGAATGCACAGCACCTTCTGTCATATTTGGAGGAGGGATAATGATCTATGGCTGATTTTTCAGGCTTTAATGCCGACTTTGTTCTTCTGAAGGCCCATCTTAATGCTACCAGAGAGTGTTAACAACTTTGTGGCAACAGGTTGAGGAAGTCCGTTGTACAAAGCTCTGTACTTGACCTGCTTTGATTAGTTTGTTGTGGAGAAACTCTAGTCACCAGTACAAAGCCCTGACCTCAAACTCATTGAACACCTTTTGGATTAATTGGTATGCCGATTGGCAGCCAGACCATGTCCAACATCAGTGTTTGACCTCCCATATGCTTTTCCGGCTGATGGGTGCAAATTTTCTCACAAAATCTTGTGCGAAACCTTCCCAGACTCTTCTAGCTGCACAAAGTAGGGAGAACTCCATATTATTACCCTTGATCGTTAAATAATATGTTCGACAATCTTATGTAGGCATTATGATCAGGTTTGTACTTTCTTTTGGGCAAGTGGTGTATTTTTGAGACCTAGTTTCCAATTTTTTGGCAAGTCCTTTTTTTCTTTTCGTTTTTATCACTGGATCCATATGGATTTAATGTAGTGTTCTTGACCTGCTTAAGATGCAAAATGTTGCGTTAGATTGGTAAATTTCTTGTCTTACAATGAGACTTACTGTACTCGGCATCTGTATTGCTTGGCTGCGGATTATATGTCTTCAAGGGTACTTGCAGCCCTACTGTGTCAACTTAACATAATTATGAAAAATGCACATTTCACAAGGCTGGATGTAGTTTTTGGAGAGAAACCAAGATCTGATGTTACTACTGCTCAAAGCAAAGTATACATCCCAGCCTGTGTGGAAATTCAATATGTCCTGAAATGTTAGATCATAATGTTATGGGCCGCTTACCTAAATACTACGGTATTACTAAAATACCAAAAAAAACCTTTAAAATGTAAATAAAAAGACTGCTTTAGTTTCAACGTCGGCTTTATACATTTTCATATGACAAAGCGGCTGCGTCACACGTACATTTAGACCCATTTTTACCTATTTTTGTTATATTGAATACCTTATTGAAATTATTAATCACACAAATTTGCATCCTTTGAGGTCTTTAAATGTCAGCCTCATAATTATGGGTGCATGGTAGCATCACAGCTAGCTTTCTTCTGCTATGAATACCTCACGTTTAAGCATAACCAGTTGAATTAATAAAGCCAAGATCTGTTTGTTAATATTTATCTATCAAAAGTACAGGCTGGGCAATACATGTCTCTTGATTACATTGATATTTTGTTTGAGGAATAGAGGTTAAACCATGCTTTTTGGAGATAGTCTTGTAAAGTAAGCTTGTAGCATTCATTCACCACTTGCCCCCTGAAACCCTGGGGCAGGGGTGGCATGGATATAGACGAGGGTGAACTAGAGGGAAATGCCGAGTACCAGTAGGTGTGGCTGCCGTGAAAGATTTGTTTGTTCATTACGTTCCCATTCAGAGGCCTGTTCAGTTCCTCAGCCACTGCTGAATTGCTACATTGCAGCAGGTCAGTTTGCTGCAGCCGTCTCACTGAACGCTTTGGCTGTGAATATTGAAGCAAAAGGGCAGAGGATTGCTTAATGAAAGCTGTTTCTGCAATATCCACTGTTGTCCATTTTATTACCACTTTAGGGTTAATGTTTACCATGTTCCAATAAATATTTGGTGTTTTGGTCCACCAAAACTTCAAACTGAATATTTCCTTATTGGATTATTTGCTCCGTGGAGGCGGCCATCTTTCTCACGTCACACTCAGCTACTCTGCAGCACCTCTCTACTTGGCTGCAAGTGCTTAGCGCTGAAATGCAGCACAGCGTTCACTGCCAAGGTGCTAACTTAGCACTTGCAGTGGCTGAGGAACTGAACGCGCCGTACAGGTTGTTACAAAAGCACTCAAGTATGCATCTTCCATTCCCGGATCCCTGTGAGGGCCATTAAAATAATGAATCTCCTTTTTGAATGCAAAAAGTGCAAAATTAAAGGAATAACCCTAGACAGGAGAACAGTCACTGGGAGTTTTTTTTTAAATGAAGGGGAAGGAGCCAAGGAAACCATGAGTAAGTGACGTGATTTCAAGAAAGGTATATTTAACTGGCTTTGCATGCCAATTTAATTAGGATACACATCCATGGAACTTCTACCTATTTTTGACTTATGGTTAACAAATTCATTATTAATATACCCTTTTCTCTTACATAATCACATGTGCAGTGATACAGTCAAATGTCATGTTTTTTTTTATCTTTAACTGTATGAGGCATCTAGATCAGGGATCTCAAACACTGCCCCCCCCCCAGATATTGAGTGCCTACAATTCCCATAATTCTTTGAATGCAATAGATGGGCAGAGAATCATGGGAATTGTGGTCAGGAATATCTGTGTGGGGGGGTATCAGACATTTGCGATCCCTGGTCCAGATAATGAAAGCAGACCCCTAGCACAGCTGGTGTTAGGCATCTGAAAAGATATAAATTTGGTGCTAGCTTTTATGTCTGTATTAACCTGTTCAATTGCAAAGTGACCCCTACACTAGTGACCTAGCTAGTTATTTTTCCAGCAGCAGTGCTGCACATCCCTGCTAGTATTCCCACCAGGAATATTAAACAGTAATAGCTCCCTATTACCCACTCACTCTAAACCTATAAATTAAAAGCTCAGCTCATTTTGTGCTACTAAGTGATACTGGAGCTGGCATTGGCATCTTCTCAAGGTCTCCATGGAGACTTGCACAAGCATTTTGGGTCCGCTGGGAAATCCCTGTTTGTTTGCAGTGAGAGGAGGCATCAGATTTTATTGTCCCCTTCGTAGCAGGATGAGGGATAAGTATGAAAATATGGGTTGCGTTTTTGTATGTTAAGTGATCATGCTAAAGCAAAATCAGTCAACTCCAGCATTTAGGCTAGGGTCAGACTGAGGCAGTGCGAACGCGTGTTCTGGCGCACTTAATCACGGCCGTGCTAGCAGCAGATGCCGGGCAATGACGGCCAATATACGAAGTACGGTCGCACAAAAGTCCGGCTGCGCAACGCAAGTGGAAAATGAACGCATTTTTTCGAGAACGTTAAACCACTAGTACTGACGTACAGAGTGCGCTGCGTCCGCTAGCGGCGTGTGTGCGTGAATTGGAGACATCAGACGCTGCTAATGTCCGGCCAACATAACGTCCAGATGCAAGAAGTGTTTTATTGATGATCCGTACAAAATCACGGATGAAACTGCGCATAGTATGACCGCTATTGCGTATTCCGTGAAAAAATACGTCCATTCTTCGAACGCACATTTTCACGGACAACGTGAAAAATGCGTTAGTCTGACCCTAGCCTTAGCTGTGAATTGCTTGTTAATCTCCAGCTGTTTCCAGATTGGCGCTTCCTATAGAAAGTACAGAAATTGTTAATATACAGGAGACCGTTTTAACATAAGAGGAGATTGTGGCTTGGCTGGAATGGTAGCAGAGACTTTAGTGTTCAGCAGTGGGGGTGTTATCCTTAATGGCTCATTCCTTAATGCTAATGACTCAGGGGAAATGCGGCCAAGGACTCGATGGATAGTTGCACAAGACCCTCCATACGCTATCCTGCAGAATCATGCTTTCCAATTGAAGGACACCAGAGAGCTATTTGTTCTTCTTTGTCCTTTTGTTGTTCTTTGTGGTACTGAGAGAACAAAATCACTTAAAACCTGCTTTGGTAAACCGTTTTGTTTGTTTGTTTTTACACTCCTACATGAATAAAGCGTGGGAATTGCTCGTTATCCCCTGGCTCCTGGTGTATTTGTACTTCCTAAACAAAACATAGGAAGTGTAAATGTAACTTAATCTGCTGTACAAGTCATACTGTATATTTTCAGCAGCTAACTGTGCATTTTCGATGTGGAATAGTAGCAGAGTCAATTTCATACAGTGCTGCACAAAAATGTTAGTATCTGCTCTGGTATTATGGCTCCTAAAAGGAAGATATGCAGGACCAAATCATTTGGAGATGGGGTATGTCTAGGCACGCCTCTATTTACAGTTAGGTTATTTTTTTTCTTTCAAGGTGTGTTTCAGACCTGAGAGTGCAAGAAACGCAATTTTCATCCTATTAAAATAGTCAAAGCTCTAAGTCGAAGGTTTCCGTTTTGTGTGTGTTTGTCCTCATTTAAATTGTCCCTCCTGTTAAAATGTCAGTACATTGCATTACTTTATCTCAAATGTAAATGATTTCTTTTATTGGTATGTAAATAATTCATATATGAAGACCTAATTGGAATTCTGGAATGCTGTTTATGTGTATGTGTACGTGGCTCTTTCATGCAACATTTATTTATTTATTTATAAAGGATTTTACCAGGAAGGATACATTGAGATTTCTCTTGTTTTCAAGTATGTCCTGGGTTCAAGAACATTGAGTGGTCACAGAAATCCAAAGTAGTAAAATGCAAGATATTAACACAAAACAAATATACAGATTAACAGAAAAATAAATATGTAGGAAATAAAGTCATTATGTTACAGGTGCATTCCGTATTGAGGTATGTTAATAGGGAGCTCTTAAGGGTCTTTAGACTGGGGGAAGATTTGATGGCGTCTGGGAAAGTATTCCATATTTGTGGTGCTCTGTAGGAAAATGAGGATCGAGACACTTTCTTTTTGTATTGTGGTATTGCAAGTAAGGTGCTGGTCCTGGATTGGAGGTTATAGGATGAGGGAACTGCTGGGGGAAGCACCCTATTCAGGTAGGGTGGTAGCTCCCCAGTAAAGCTCTTAAACACCAGGTTGGAAAGGTAAAGGGTGCGTCTAGATTCCAGCGACGGCCAGTTTAGCTCCTTTAACATGTCACAATGGTGGGTCATGTAGTTACATTGTAGCACAAAGCGACAGAATGAGTTCTACAATGTAGTACGTTTCTGGAGGTGTGTTTGCGGGGCGGCTGCATACACTACAACTCCGTATTCAATGGCTGGCATAAGCATTTGTTGTACAATCTGCTTTCTTACCGCGGGGCTCAGGCAGGATTTGTTTCTGTACAGGGCACCTAGTTTGGGGTCAATTTTAGATGAGAGTTTTTCGACTACTATAAATACAGTAATTGCTTGTATAAAGTGTAAATCTATATACAACCTCTATACACAGGTTCTCAGAGACTTCACCGAATACTGAATCTTGATAAAAACATAATTTGCTCTTTAGCTGCTGTCATCAGATACCTCAAAGAGTTTAATTTGGAGAAGATTCTTCACAACCCAAGGTAGGTTTTATTGCTTCGGAATTCAACGAGTGATTCTACATCTTTAACTTCTGATCAGTAACCATATTTCTTGTCAAAACTAAATAAATTGTCGCCTACTATGTCTAGTTATAGTTTGTTTTATTGTTATTAATGAGGCAATTGCATAATACAGAAATCTAAGGTGAAACATCACAGATCTTATATATTGTGATCCGACGCATGGGGTACCTTGTCATTGCAAAATAGCACTATTCTCAGTTTTGATTAACCACAACATTGTAGCATCACAAAAATACAGTTTGTCTTTGTGCAATCTTCAACGTCAATTCAGCAAAGAAAAACCTAGCTCATCTGCTCACTACTACAAGTTAAACTAACAAAAATGGGCTTCAGCAACCTTTAGTACAACAGGGGAGAACAACCTCAGCCCACCTGATGTTTTGGAACTACATCTTCCATCATGTTCAGATTCTCATTGGGTTGACTGAGCCTAATGGGAGGTGTAGTTCCTAAGCATCTTGAGGGCCAAGGTTGATTGCCCCTTAGTGTATTCCACCTTTTGGTCTCTTTCAGCCAATATTTTTCTCAAGTGTATCTATTTAAGGTGCTGCTCATTGCCCCGTGGGTAAACATGGGGTCAGTTTGAACGGTTGGTCTAGATTCTGCTCGTGTTAAAGTGTGTACCTGTCACGTTCCACGGCGCCTGGCAGCGTCCTGCTTCCTGGCCAGGCGCCAAGTGAAGAGCAGAAGCCTTGTGGTCACGCGAGACGCCAAGGGGTGGGGCACAGCTTGATGACGCGGCGCCTGATGGGTTTAAACCCCAGCGTCTCACTTAGTCCTGTGCCCTGACGTGGTTATCACTTCCCTCAGCGCTTTCTGTATAGTATGGCTATTCTGTGTATTGACCTGGCAATCTCTAACGAACCCACTCTGTGTGCCCACCTGGCATTTCCTGACAATCCTGCTGTGTGTACCCACCTGGCATTTCCTGACAATCTTGCTCTGTGTACCGACCTGGCATTTACTGGCAACCCTGCACTGTGTACTGATCTGGCAAGTACTGACATACCCATGCTGTGTAACGACTTGGCAAGTACTAGTGACCCTGTTCTGTGTATCTATATTGGCACACGACTGACTGGTACTAAGATCTCTGTTCCATCAACCAAGTTTGTTATAGTATTCTGGTATCAGTTAACCCTTGCTGGGTATGTGTCATTGGTTCACTGAAGAAAGTTAGCTATACCGACCACCTAAGGATTGGAGGAGTAGATAGTATACTGTAGGGACCAGTATCGTAGACCAATGGGGGGGGGGGATTCATGACTGTACCCTTCTCTCAAGAAGAATAATGGGGAAATCTAAACACAGTCACAGACCATACCATGCACAATATATATATATATATATATAGAATTAGGCAATAGAGGATGCACTCACGGTCTTCCAAACAAATATAAAGAATTTATTTTACAAAACTCACATGGACATCAACGTTTCGGCTCGCAGAGCCTTTTTCAAGATATATATACTTCAACTGGATTGCACCAGGCAATGAACGGTAATATGGAGAGTGCTGTATGCAGTGGATTTTTAGATATATATATATATATATATTGTACCATATTATTTGTCATTACCAAACAACTAATGATGCACTGTAGGGTTAAATATGGGGTAAAGTATGGTGTTGCTGACCTACAATTCTCATGATTCCTTGCTCATCTAATGCAACTGAAGAATTCTGGAAATTGTTGGCCATAAACATCTCGGGGTCAGAGAAAACTGTAGTAACAGAGCGCCATAGTTTGTATGTTATGTGCACCTACCTTCTTTAATGTCTTCATATACTTTTTTCCTTCTAGTAATTTTATACAGATGACAAGTAAATCGGAATATATTAAATTAAGTGGGACCACAATTAAGAACCTTGAAGTTTTGCAAAACCAAGTAAGTTATTGCCCTTTATATTCATATTGATTCCTAGTACTTTTTATACGGAGTAATATGTCAAGCTCTTTTAATGACACAATACCGTTTGATGCTTGGATCCAAGGGTAAACTAGTGCCACTTAGAAACATTGTTTATAGAGATAATGCTCTGACTACTGCCTCATTCATCAATTGATTCCACCATATTACACCAAAGATTAACCCTAGGATGGATTATTTGTTTAATGTCAAATCTTTCAATCCCTTCATGGGAATAATCTCCAAGGTCTTAATCGACAAGAGCTTTTTGACTAATCTATTTCTGGGAAACGTACACAATTCATAGGTAAATTGTTTTCGTTGTGTTTGATGTTTTTTGTTAATTTCTTATTATTTCATAACCTCCTGTGCAGACCGATTTAAAGAATAAGGGAAGCTTGATCTGGGTCCTGGACCACACCAAGACATCCTTTGGAAGAAGGAAATTGAGGCAGTGGGTCACCCAGCCACTTGTTAACCCAAGGTATTTATTCAAAGATTTCAGCTGTACTAGAATCCTTGCCAAACATTTTGTCAACTTTCATTTACCTCCTTTATACTTTCAATAAATTTACAGTAGACGTTTCACGGTTATAAAACCCATATTGTTACTACGTAACTGATCGTGAATGCACTTTATAAAAGGTATGTCTTCATTTGTGTCAGAACTAATTAGAATTTCACCTCCACATTCCTCTCTGTGTGTTCCAAACCTGTCCTCAAGTCCTAACAGGCCAGGTTTTCCAGATATCTGAAGCACACAGCACAGGTGATATGATTTGCTGCTCAGTGCTTGGAGGATTCAGTCTGCATTTCCCCAAGGTAATCTGTAAAATCTGGCCTGTTAGTTGGTCCCTGGTTCTCAAGTACCCATATCTCCTCTCAAAACCATGAATGTTGGATGCGCACTAATGCAGGAAATACTTCATCTAAATCCTCTGTGTCTGTGCTACAAGACATTAGCCTCTCGCATGTCGAAGAGCACTGATAAAATACACACAGACAAGTCTTGAATAATAGATATGCTGAAGTACAAAAGGGATATATTAGTAAAGTGTCCTCAATGGAGAAAAGACCAGCAAAATAGCTTAGTTCTCCTATCTATCATGTGGTCTCATACAGTACCCTGACATTAAAATCTAAGGTATTCATAAATTAACTCAATGAAGACTTGTGCAAACGCTTGTCTTGTAGGATCACACATGGGTGGCAGAAGGACAATTGTGTACTATTTGAGCTTAATACCCTTCTGTTGCATCAGGGTAAGGCATCTATAGTGCCAGCCTCTTCGTTGTGGAACGAGAGGTAAGTATAGAGTTATGGGGGGTTACCAGTTGGTAAATTGTAATTAGTGAGGAGCAAGCGGCGTTGGAATCGTACTTTATTCTCCCTCTGCCTTCATATTAGTGCTTCCTATTCAAAATATATGAATTGGCACTTGACAGTAGGCAGCCACGAGAGGTTTGCAGGTTGACTGGAATAGCAGGAGAGCCATTAGTGTCAATGAGTAGGGCCGTTATTCTTAACAGCTTGCTTGCTGGTCTTTCAGTATTTTTGCTAGTAATTAAGTACACCTCTTGAGGTTTCGTCCAGTCCCAATGACAAAGACAATGAATAAGATAAGTTTCTTCATACAAAGTTACCATCTTCATTTGAAGAATTCATTCCGATATGCCCTGCCAAAATTTCCCATTTCCCTTTCCAACGGTTAATGTGTCCGGCGGCTAGCCAGAGAGAAGTCTCTCCCAAATCTGCTCCAAGCGTATGATCGTTTTCCTGCACCGATGAAGTTTGTTGCTTTCACACCTGATGTTTCCATTAGGCAGACTGGTCTCATTTTTCTCTAAACATAGAGTTAATAACATGGGGATAAGAGGTGAAAAATAGGTCAGTGCGTGTTGGATGTCTCTTTTTCATTATGAGGATTATGGCGTACAAGCAGGATGGGCAGTTCTCCTGCAGATTACTAGAAATAGCAGGGCCATATGTGAGGATGATTAAAGAGCAGATTAACTTTTAAAAAGAGTGTGCATCTTTTTCGCATGCGGCACAGCATCTCCGTAGAAAGGTGATTTCAATTATTTTTGTAAGGATCTTGCAATTTATTTAAATTATATTTGTATTTTTCTTTTTGTAAGGAAGCTGTGAAAACAAACGGCTCTGCTCCGGTTCTTCTAGGGGTATTTGTGTTTAATATTAATCTTTATAGTCTCAGTATTACTTCAATGTTTTCTTAAATATCAGAACAGATATTAGGTTAAATTGCAAAAATGTTTGACTGAAATTCACAATACTCCAATGTCTGCCGAACAAAGAAAAACTTTTTTTTTTAAGCGTTTCTCCAAATCAATCTGCTTTTAACCCCTTCACTACAAAAATCGACTATACACCTCCTGGTGCCCGTATATCGAGTATAGTCGATGTTGTATTCCACAGGAGCAATGCAAAGGAATTTCATTTATTGCAAAATAAATTAATTAGCATTGGGGCTCCAGAACATACCCCTACATTTTTAGCACCCAAGGCATGGTGCTGGAGGCACTAACACCTCTTAAAACCACCTGGGAAAGTGTTTAAGTGACATCCCCCAAGCTGACCCTGCAGGGAAAATTCAGGAAATAAATTCATTTGCGTAATTCAACAAAAAAATTCTCCCATCTTGGAGCTCTATGCCGACTGAGGGTGATATGACGAAGTTGGTGCTAACTTAACCATCTTAACAACGCCATCGACTTTAATGGCTTGGATAAGTTTACAACAGCTCTGGTTAAGGCTAGGGTCAGACGAACGCATTTTCGCGTTGTCTGTGAAAAAGTGCGTTCGAACGAATGGACGCATTTTTTCACGGAGTACGCGATAGCGGTCATACGATGCGCATTTGCATCCGTGATTTTGTACGGATCATCAATAAAACACTTTGTGCATCTGGACGTTATGTTGGCCGGACATTAGCAGTGTCTGACATCTCCAATTCACGCACACACGCCGCTAGCGGACGCAGCGCACTCTGTACAACCGTACTAGAGGTTTTACGTTCTCGACAAAATGCGTTCGTTTTCCACTTGCGTTGCGCAGCCGGACTTTTGTGCGACCGTACTTCGTATATTGGCCGTCATTGCCTGGCACTTGCTGCTACTACGGCCGTGATTAAGTGCGCCTGCACGCGCGTTCGCACTGCGCTCGTCTGACCCTAGCCTTAGTTAGCACCAACTTTGGAATAGGGCCCTGAGTCAGTAATGATAAGTTGCAAAGGACAAAAGTTAGCGGCTTGACATTTGATATTAAGGAGCTACTAATGGATGCCGGCGGTGGCACGCTTTACAAGGTCATGCATGGTCGTTGGAAGGACAGTGGGAACTATTTGTTTAAAGTGTCCTTCAGGTTACGCTGTCCTCTGCATCTGCTACCAGAGATGAGGAATTTCCTGAGGGGTTTATGTACGTTAAATGATTAAAACCAGGTAGTGACAGCTGAATTATTTTTTTTCTGACTACAAGATATAATAATGATCGACGGTGGGATCGCTTGTATTTCTGTGGCTGCCTCCGTATTGGTGAATATTCGCAGGGGAGCCAGTAGTGTAAAAAGTGAGGTGTTATACTACGCAGCTCACTCATTAGTACTAATGGCTCTGCTGGTGTAAGGCCCCTTATTTATTTCTTTTTATCGTGCCTTAAAATTGCAAATCTTTGCTAAATTAATGGAAAGTCTGCTTTTGTCTAAAGTGAAATGTATTTGATTATCTTAAATAAAAAGTACTGCATGTGAATCTGGCTGTCCACAAGCTTTATTTATTTATTACATCTGCAAATGGTTATTTAAGCAGGTGGGAGTTGTGAAGAGTTTATTTTGCATTATTAATTTTTAATAAGAATACACTTATATGAAAGGAGAGATTTTTATGTATATATATATATATATATGTATATATATATACATATATCTTTCTACAAATATGTATATAACCTCCCAGTGTGGGATTGAATTGCCAGGTTTATAACCACTTCCCTGGGAGCAGAATGCTCAGACACGTACCCCACACCTCCTTTAACCTCAGGTCTTCCTCCAGCAGTTTTCTTTTCATTCCACACTACAACAAGAAAGCAGTTTGCGCGCCGGTCTCGTTCAGAGTTCCACAGCTGTGGGATAACTATCCAGAAAGTCTTCCTGCAGGTTGAAATCTCTGAAAAGAACAGTCTACGTGTTTCTGCAGACAAATCAGACCTCTGCCGACTGCGACTTCTAATTCTCTGAATATATACCCCAACAACACGTGTCTATAATGTTGTAACATATAACTGTGCTGATATAACCAGGACATACTTAAAAACAATGGAAATATCAATGTAATTCTTCATGGCAAAACATTATTAAATATAAATAAAACTCACATCCAGACTCTTTCATGGCTTTTTGGGTGGTATCTCTGGGGTTGGAAGGGGGTCAATCTCAGACGCTTATGAGTTTGAGGGATAGTGCATTTACAATTATTTGTAAAGCTCCAACATATACTGCAGCACTGCACAATGATTAGGACAGGATTAACAAGCAAGTTTGAGTGCTGTGAAACACAAAGGTGAGGGGATAGGGTAAATTATATTGAGTATCTTTGTTGATTATATATCTCTGTCCAGAAACATTCTATTATGTTCCACCTGGATTTTACTGAAACCATTGTCTCAGCTTGTGGGTCACTGCCTATAACCACTGGGCTTATTACAGCATCTCTTTCAGCTGTTGGTATTTTTTACCTCCTAATGTTCCTTCTTCTTGATTATTATGGTCATTGGCTATTTTTATGCCCATCATTAGTGGCGTCTTCTGCTCTTTGTCCACCACTCTCACAATGTCTGGTTGGTTGTTGGTCAGTGCTTGTTTGACTGAATCTGGTAGTTCGACATGATCTTAGCCCTGTCATGTCCTTTCATAGATCTGCATGCGCGCAGCAAAGTTTTCTGGCACTTGAAGACTTGAAGTCCACTGGTTCTGTAGTCATACTGAAAGTGTCTGTGGACGACTGTCACAATCCGCGCTCCTGTGCCCATGTCCCAGCAACTGGCAGCGCCTTCCTTGCTTTCCAGCCGCCGAGTGAAGTAGCTGACGGACGCAGTCACAGGTCGCGGAGGGGTGCGGCGTGATGAGGCAGGGCGCGGCGTGTAATGACGCGCCACCCGTCGAGTTTAACTTGAGATGCCTGAGCCCTGGTTCCTTGCCCTGACGTGGTTTTCACTTCTCTCACTGCGTTCTAAGCTCATATATCCTTCAGATCATCAGTGTAATGATTTGGCTTGTCTAACGGTTCTCCTGGCTGTTAACCCCTTGGCACCTGACTACCCGCTCTGGCACTTGACTGACAGTCCTTTTTGGCATAACGACCCCTGGCATTTGGTTAACGGTCCACTCTGATATTAACCTCTGGTATCTGGCTCACGAGCATTCTGGCATTAACTTCTGGTGTCTGATTGCTGTGTTCTATAATAGGTAGATATTCCGGCCACTTAAAGGACCGGCAGTGTAGGATAGCTCGTCTGCGTACAGGGATTAAACATAATATCCAGGAGGTATGTAACAACGACCCAGGTTGATTGACTGACAGGATACCGAACACAAAAGAAAAGAAAAAAAAAAACCGTTGCCAAACGATGCACGGGAAAATAAACCCACCGTTCCTAGTGCAGAAAGTGCTTCAGCACCAGGGACAGCACCACTGAACGCAGCTGAAGTATGCTGGACTGACTAAAGGGGGGGGGGGAGCTGAATGCCATCCAAGAAAAAAAATAGTCTTTTTTAAAAAAAATTGGGAATCAAAAATAATGCAGAACAAAAAAAAAAGGTAAATAAATACTCAGATTCCAAAAAAATCAATAAATAAAAAATATTTTTGCCGAACTGAAAGGAATAAATAAATGGTT
Organism: Leptobrachium leishanense; assembly: GCA_009667805.1. NCBI lineage: Eukaryota > Metazoa > Chordata > Amphibia > Anura > Megophryidae > Leptobrachium > Leptobrachium leishanense. The sequence goes on from CM019063.1 coordinate 83,947,366, forward strand.
GGAAAAAAAATGAAAACGAAAATATTTTTCATTGAATCCTCACCCTGACCTACAAAGCTCTCACTAACTCAGCTCCCCACTACCTGTCCTCACTAATCACCAAATACACCCCAGCCCGTTCCCTAAGGTCAAACAGTGACCTGCGCCTAGCTTCTCCCCGCATCACCTCTTCCCATGATAGACTGCAGGATTTCTCACGCGCAGCCCCCACTCTCTGGAACGCTCTCCCTCGTACTATCAGACTCTCTCCTAGTTTCCCTTGCAGTCCATCACTCTCACCTTGCAGTCCTCTCCTCCTGTTTCCACCCCCAACCCTTCTAGACTAAGTTCCCACGGGAATGGGGCCCTAGTTTTCTCCTGTACTGGTTTGTAAAATGTTGTTCAATGTATTGTAACCCTGTCTATGTTGTGCCCACTGTACAGTGCTGCGGAATATGATGGCGCCTTATAAATAAAGAATAATTATAATAACGGGATTCCCCTGTCGAACTATATCACTTCTGTATAGGACAATTTCCCTGGCGGTTTACCTATACAATTCATCTTTTTTTCATGTAACTTGTACCAGATCGTCCGACTTCGTGAGACAAATCCCATTCAAATGGGAAGGATCGCTAGTCTGATGTAGCTGTAAAAAATCATCGTCCAATTTAACTTGCAGGCAGTGGACGAGGGCTGGCTCTCCTCCATGTTGCAGGATCGGTCGGACGACGACAGGCAATCGCACAAATACGGACCCAGTGGACGGCCAGCTTTAAAGTGATGCACAATGTGTGTGTTTGGAGTGGGGATGGAGTAAACCCTCTGACACATGCTGGAAGGGGGGAGTGGGACATAAGACACTCAGGCCACCATGTGGATTCAAATGACATTGAATGGTCATTTTACGTAGAGTGTCCCTTTAACTGCTTTATTTGGCTTCGGTAAGGCTATAGGTTAATGTGTGTACTGTACTCTTGGGTCTTTTTTTTTTTTTTTTTTTTTTTTTTTTTTATTATTCAAAATTTTATTTTGAAAAGGCATCAGCAATATCACATACAATATAAAATGACGGTCAGATTATACAACAGCCACACAATGCTAAGTCTCATAAGTCATATAAACAGAAAAAACACCGCAATACACATTGCAAAAGCACCAAGATACGTAGTGTGGTAGGGGTTATCGAAAATAAAAAAGGGGGGGGGGAGACACACCAAGAAATGCTTCAGGACCCAAAAAAAAAAAAAAAAAAAAAAAAAAAAAAAAAAGGGGGGGGAGGGAATGAAAAAGGTGGCTAAGGCCAAATATGTGACTTTCCTGGCTCACTCCGGAAGGTCCGAAGGACCAGTCGGAGGCCATGGAAATGTGCAGGTCACAAGGCCTGGGGTAATCAAGGGCCAAGTATGGCGGCCAGAGCCATGGTAGTCGCCACAGTGGCACACCTTGAGGTAGCCCCGAACGCCAAAAGAAGGGGGAAAAAAAAAAAAAAAAAAAGGGAGGGGGGGGGGGGTCTGCAGCACGAGGTGGTGTGTAGAAAATAAAAACATGGGAAAAGGTTGGAGGGGAGGAAAAACAGGGGAGGGGGGAGAAACAACTCAGCCAGAATATTGATAAGGATATAAGAGTGGGGGGGAACTCAGCGGATCCGGGCAAGCTGTTCACAAGTTTGATCAGGAGAATATAGAAGGGATGGGGGAAAACATCAATAAACGTACAGCTAAAGTCTCAATGAGAAAATAAAAATAAAAAATAAAAAAAAAGAGTCTTCAGTAGTTGCCTCAGAGTAAAGAGCGTGGGGGGGTCACATCGAGAAAAAGGGTCGAAGGCCGAGAGCACTGGTGAAGCAAGTCAGACCAGCTCAGCCCGTGTCCAGCCACAGGGCAGGGTGATCAGCTCCACCGAGTCCAGCGAACCCTCGGGGGATCCAGCAGGTGGGTAGGTCCCAAAAAGTCCCAGCAAGGTCAGACCTGCACAAAAGGCACCAAACCGGGATGCCAGGTAGGCCTCCATCCACACCTCCATGCCAAGCAGCCTCACGAGGTACAGCTGCTGGCGCTGGCAGCACCGGAACGGAGGGCGGCAGAAGAAGTCCGAGCGGTGCCATCATTACTGCCACAAGGGGTAGCACCGCGTCCCTCGGACTCCGGTCGTCTGTACAGCAGGTAGAAGGCACTCCCTCCAGTATCGCCCGTGCAGACCGTGCCACGCCAACCTGTTCCTGATCCGAGAACGCCAGCACCGGAACACCGCCTCTGCTCCGCAACTCCCCAGCCCCCATCTCTCCCTGGACCATGCAGCTCCGCGGGACCAGGTCAGGCCGAGCCCCTCCGTGTAGCCTGCCGTGCGCAGTCCCGTCCTCTCGGCCGTGTCGCAGTACCGCCATAACGCGGCGCATGTCACCTCGCGTCAGTGGACGCTCGTCGTCCTCCAAGATCAGCAGCAGTTCATCAAATATGGCTGGGAGACGTGGGCCCACCGTCTCCTCGGCCCTCATCATGAATCTCATAGGGAGGAAAACGTTCAGGGAGGACAGGCTAGAGCACAACAGGCCCCGAAGGATAGGCCGCAAGATGGCCGCTGGTTACACGTGCCACCCAGTGTCAGCCGCCAACTGACGCGTCTCTAGACCGGAGGGGGGGAAAGTCAGGCTCCGGTCAACTCAGTCCTGATGGCCAGCCGCTCGGGTACCTCAGGGAAGGAATCTCAGCGGCAAGGGTCAGAAATAGGTCCCTGGAAGAGGGTAATGCTGCGGAGCTCCGGTAACATGCGGCTTCTCTCTTCAGCGGCCGGCCACGCCCCCCCCTCTTGGGTCTTTTGATTCTGTAAGAGATGCTTTTTAATTTATCAGCTTTTAATTTTCATTTTATGAAAACCTGAAATGTTTAGGATGGAGTCAGACCTTAAAGAGAGGGGAGAGGAGACTCGTACCTTTATCCAATGCAAAAGGTGTCACTGCAAACCCGAACACACTTAGATTGATATATCAATCTCAGTCATTGCATATATAGCTTAATGTTATTTTGTCTATTCCAGTGACATAAATGATCGACTTGATGCTGTGTCTGAAATCTTGCACTCGGAGAGTAACATTTTCAGTGAAATACGCACCTGTTTCTCAAGTTTGCCGGATTTGGAAAGGGGATTATGCAGTATTTATCACAAAAAGGTACGTTTGTGCCATTGAATCGGGGTTCTTTAGTAATTAGGCCTTTAGTCCTGATGTGGTTACAGCCCATGAAGCATTTTCTTGTCTTGCTTGAAAAGGCAGAACATTTCTCTGAAAAAATGTTACCCTTCTCTCAACATCCTGTCATGTTCAGCCTTTACGTTTGGCTTGGTGAGACTCTGAGTGCTTTTCCTTTATAAAGAGAGGCTGTGGACTATAATAATAATAAAGTTTACTTCAGTATATAGAAAATGTATAAAAGAAAACTGGAAAAAATATGCTGGTGTTTAATGATCCATCTGATTCTTTGATTGTTCAACAGTATAGTAAAAACTGGTTCTTACCGAGAGCAGGACGTGCTTGTGCATTGAGGAGCCTCTTTTTTCAGCACTTGGATGCTGACAACTATTATTATTTAATTGTATTGCCTTATTTTCCACAGTAAGGGGTTGCAGTAATTTAAGGTAAGACCTAGATGGACAGAAACAGGAGGTGAAGAGTACCCTGATCCTGAAGGATCTTACAATCCACACATATTCCTTCATGCAGAGCACAGTGCAGCCACCAGCAGCAATTACATTTTTACATCAGATAGCTGGAACTGGCCTATAAACTGGGAGAAACAAAATGGCCGCTCTCCATTTGCACAATGCAGCACCCTGTTTGAGCTGGGTGAGAGCTCGAGTCCCACATGTAGGCTCTTTGGAATTTCTATTGTAGGAGCTTAGCTATAGCTGTAGGAAATTCTGTAAATCTCTGGGTTCAGAGATAAGGATAAGCCGAATACTGAAACCACCAAAGAAGGACTACAGTAAGGAAGTAAACTTTCTCATTGATATAAATCCCATTGTTAAATCCTCAAATACGCCAAAATAGGCAAATTTGAGTAGAAAAAGCCCGTAAATGTTTTACTTTTTTCTTTTAGAAAGTATTTTACCAGGAAGAATACATTGAGATTTCTCTCATTTTCAGTATGTCCTGGGTGACGAATATGTACCGTATGTGTCTTGCCCAAGGACACTTACTGGAGAGGTGCTCTGGCCGGGATTCAAACCTGTGTCTCCACAGTTATAGAACAGTGATGTTACCTCTACTCCACCCAGCTGGTACTGGTATATGCAATTCCCTGGTTAAATATATGAAAGGGGTGGGCAGACAGCGTAGGCAATGTAGGTGTGTGAACAAACGTTGACGGTGTACAGGAAAATCATCTTGGACAACAGGAAGCTCCAGAGAAGAATAATAGAAAAGAGCAGTACAGAACAAGCTTGCCTAGGTTGGCATAGTGGACTATCTTGGAAGGCCCTTCTTCTGGCTGGTGCCCACATCTGCAGTTGTCGGAAGAGTCTTGCTTAAATTCCTGGTGTAACGAGAGGCCAGGTCCAATATTTTCCATTGGCCGCCATGGTTCGTTCGCCTTCGCCAGATTCTCCCCTCAGCCCGCAGCGCTGGAACAATGTCAGATCTTGATTTCTCCCAATAAAGCAGATGACACTGGTCATATTGGGTTAAGCAGACTCTCTGGCCATTTCACATGGCCTGCCTTTAATTTGGTTCAGAATCAGATAACAACAGTTAACATTCCCGCCCCCCAGACATCTCGGCACCGCCATTCAGCCTGCTCTCCATCAGGTCGTCTCAGAGTGCAAGTTCTTGAGCAGGGGCTTCTCTGATACTGTTCTATGTGTTTAACTTGAATGTACAGTCAGGTCCAGAAATACTGGGACATCGGCACAATTCTAACATCTTTGGCTCTATACACCACCACAATGGAGTTGGAATGAAACAAACACAATGTGCTTTAACTGCAAACTGTCAGGTTAATTTGAGGGTATGTACATCCCACTCAGGTGAACCGGGTAGGAAATACAGCAGTTTGCAGATGTGCCTCCCACTTGTTAAGGGACCAAAGATAAGACCAAAGACAATTGGCTTCTCAGCTGTTCCATGGCCAGGTGTGTGATATTCCCTCATTACCCCAATTACAATGTGCAGATAAAAGGCCCAGAGTTCATTTCAAGTGTGCTATTTGCATTTGGAATCTGTTGCTGTCAACTCTCAAGATGAGATCCAAAGAGCTGTCACTATCAGTAAAGCAAGCCATCATTAGGCTGAAGAAACAAAACAAACCCATCAGAGAGATAGCAAGAACATTAGGCGTGGCGAAAACAACTGTTTGGAACATTCTCAAAAAGAAGGAACGCACCGGTGAGCTCAGCAACACCAAAAGACCCGGGAGACCACGGAAAACAACTGTGGTGGATGACCGAAGAATTCTTTCCCTGGTGAAGAAAACACCCTTCACAACAGTTGGCCAGATCAAGAACACTCTCCAGGAGGTAGGTGTATGTGTGTCAAAGTCAACAATCAAGAGAAGACTTCACCAGAGTGAATACAGAGGGTTCACCACAAGATGTAAACCATTGGTGAGCCTCAAAAACAGGAAGGCCAGATTAGAGTTTACAAACACCTAACAAAGCCTTCACAGTTCTGGAACAAGATCCTATGGACAGATGAGACCAAGATCAACTTGTACCAGAGTGATGGGAAGAGAAGAGTATGGAGAAGGAAAGGAACTGCTCATGATCCTAAGCATACCACCTCATCAGTGAAGCATGGTGGTGGTAGTGTCACGGCGTGGGCATGTATGGCTGCCAATGGAACTGGTTCTCTTGTATTTATTGATGATGTGACTGCTGACAAAAGCAGCAGGATGAATTCTGAAGTGTTTCGGGCAATATTATCTGCTCACATTCAGCCAAATACTGCAGAACTCATTGGACGGCGCTTCACAGTGCAGACGGACAATGACCCAAAGGATACTGCAAAAGCAACCAAAGTGTTTTTGAAGGGACAGAAGTGGAATGTTAGGCAATGGCCAAGTCAATCACCTGACCTGAATCCCATTGAGCGTGCATTTCACTTGCTGAAGACAAAACTGCCTCAAGAACAAGCAGGAACTGAAGACCGTTGCAGTAGAGGCCTGGCAGAGCATCACCAGGGATGAAACCCAGCGTCTGGTGATGTCTATACGTTCCAGACTTTAGGCTGTGATTGACTGCAAAGGATTTGCAACCAAGTATTAAGAAGGGAAAGTTTGATTTATGATTATTATTCTGTCCCATTACCTTTGGTCCCTTAACCCTTTCGCTGCTGAGGCTTTTCACACCTCTGTGCTGAGGTCATTTTTACCGGTTTTGCTCATCATGTTTAAACGTGTTTTGAAGGCTTATTTTAGTATATGACCCAGACATATTATATATCGTTCTTTCCGTCAGACTCGGTAGATTAATAATATGTCATTATTATATGTATACGTCATGACCTGTCTGTATATTATAACAAAAAATGCAATAAAATATGTATTTTCAATAATTTACAATGTGTAAAGTGTTTTTTTTTTTTCACATTTTAACATGCGAGCAATTGCGGTTATATTTTGTATGGGGTGCGCTTGTTAAAAAAATTAGAGATGGGGTCTCGTTACATTTTTTTTGGGGAAAATTACACGATTTTTAACAAACGCACCGCATACAAAAATCGTTAGTGCAGCATCATTGTTCACATTATAATTGAAATGGGAACAATATTGCTGCATTAACGAACCAAAAAAAAAAAAGAAAAATGTTTATTTTTTTTTTTATAATTTTTTTTTTAAATATATTTTTATTTTTAATTTTTTTTTTAAAAAAAACTTTTTTCACAGTAGTGTTTGGTATCGTTGGAACGGCCATGCTCTGGCCGATCCAACCATACCAAACTTTAACCCCTAGCTGCCACGGATCGGGAGATAGGGAGTTCATTGGAACTCCCTATCTCCAGCGTTGGTGGCAGTTAGGGGTTAACTCTAGGACTGGCGTCATCGTGCTATGCACGATGACGCCAGTCCTCAGGGGGAGTTCCTGGAGTCTTGGCCGACATCCAAGATGTCGGCCAGCTCCGGGAAAGGATCACGAACCGGCGCTTTTCAGCGCCGATTCGCGATCCAGCTCCCCAGGGGTTAATGCCAGGTACCATTTGGAAGGGCAGGCTGTGCCCTTCCAAATGATGCCTGGGTTAACCCCCGCAACGCCGCCGATCGGGAGGGAGAGAGGTCCGAAGGACCTCCCCCCCCTCCCTTTCAGGCGCCTCCTCCGCACATGCGGGGGGGGGGCGCCTGAATTAGGTGTCATCGCGCTGCCGCGATGACACCTAATTTCATCGGCGGTGGTTCCGGATGCTGGGCTGACATCGAGGATGTCAGCCCGCACCGGGGGGGCCAGCGATCGGCCGGAACCCGGCCGAACGCTGACCCCAAAGAGCGTGTCCTCCGCATGGAAGTGGTTAACAAGTGGGAGGCATATCTGCAAACTGCTGTAAATCCTACACCGTTCACCTGAGATGGATGTACATACCCTCAAATTAAAGCTGACAGTCTGCAGTTAAAGCACATTATGTTTGTTTCATTCCAACTCCATTGTGGTGGTGTATAGAGCCAAAGATGCTAGAATTGTGTCAATGTCCCAATATTTCTGGACCAGACTGTATATTGGTTATTCTGGCTCTCCCATTGTACAGCGCTGCGGTACTTGGTGGCGCCTTATAAATAACTGTAACTGCATTCATACAGAGCAATGGTCCTTGTTTGGGGGGGAATTCAAAAATGAGCTCCCTCCTGAAAATCACCACAACGGTAGCTCCTCATGAGGAGGACCCCAACCCCGAAAGAGCACCCTGCTGGAGCAAATGGTTTTCAGGGCAGCGAGGTTTAAAGTTTCTGCAGATGGTTCCACTAAAGTAAATGCAGTCTTTGAATGGGATGGGATGGCCCTTCTAGCTCCTTGGATTGTGATTGGCTGGGGTTTCAAACCAAGCTCATGCCTTCAAACCCAGGCTTAAAAGGCATTTGGATTATGTGCTGATGGGGGGAGGGGGCACAAACCACCACTTTTAACATTAAAACATAAATAGACAAATTGCTTACATGAGGGGAATTGCAGAGGAGCGAGGTTTTAGTACAGTCCACAGTCTCTGAGCAAGGGGTTCTTTGACACCTGGATTCAATTAACTTTCATATTTAAGACTTATGGTCTTCTGGGGCCTGGAGAAGCTGCAAGACGGAGGCTTTCTCGTCTGAGGAACTGAGTGAACCAGTGGGTTGGTGCTGTGCAAGGTGGAGAAGTGTATTTCCCATTCTATATATTGCAGAGCATCTAGCCACCAAACCTCAAGGGAAAAAAGTGAATCTCCATGCAAAGTGCTTTTCTGTATTCATAGGGACTTTACCCTGCCCTTCAGTGGCAAGTCAACCATATTGCAGAATTCAACAAGTAGTGCGGCATGCTCCGAGATATTGGAAAATCTGTCTAGGTTCTGTTGTGATTTTATGTTCTTTGGTCATTATCACCATATATTAGATTATTTTTACCCAAGTCTGTACAAAGTGTATATTGTGGACAGGCAAATAAAGCCTTTGTGTTTATTGGGCTGATTGTGTAAAATTGCAACCACAATATAACTGCTGCTATGACCATGGGCACTTTCTAAAAGAATGCTGTAAGATTGACCTCTGTTGTTTGGCTCGTTTGTCAATTTATTCTATTTTGCTTGAGCCTGGGAAACATGAGCCACAAAGACCTGTGATTTTACTATGAACTGAGATTTGAACAGGTGGAAGTTACTGCGTGTGATGCCCCAAACACATTTCAGTTCCAGTAGCTTTATACATGACAAGTTAATTAGCCGTGTATCTGGAGTGAGAATGGAGCTCTTGGGGCCTATTATTGTTGGAACATAAGCATGTTGGTATTGCGCAGTGCTCATCGCCATTGCCACTCGGCTAAGTGCTGTAGGAAGCAGTGGTCACAACCAGAGCAGAAGAATGTGGAGACCAAAGCGCTGGCAATAAGTTGACCTGTTAAACTCTCTAAGCCAGGGGTGGCCACGTGCCAGTTTTGATGCAGATAATCTTGAACGAGCCACTCCACCTTAACCTAAGCCCCTCCTCGATTGCCAGAAAGGATACAAAAAATATGTATTTTGTATACTTCAAATAAAATCGTACTGAAGAGAAAAATATTGTTAAACTGATACTGTTGTAAAAGAACGCAAATAATCATTCAAGAACTAGTATATTAACAATAAAAATTACTTGCAAAGAAAGAAACTTATTCCTACATTGTCTGATTAGACGCCAGGGCTGAAATGCTACGCTGCTTAGCCAGTTTGTTCAATGAATTTTATTAAAATTACTAAAGAGGGAAAGGAGGAAATGGGGTGGGACGTTAGACCTGGTTCCTTTTAACAGTAGAGGTTACATCACTGCTCTGCGTGGAGAGAGACTGTGGAGACACAGGTTCGATCCCGGCAAGAGCACCTCTCCAGTAAGTGTCCTTGGGCAAGACACCTAACGGTACATACTCGCCACCCAGGACATACTTGAAAACGAGAGAAATCTCAATGTATCCTTCCGGGTAAAATCCTTTCTCAAAAAACAAACAAAAAAAACAGAAAATGGAATGGATAGTCTCAACTTTTATCAAATACTCTTTACTTTTATTTAAATAATTTGTTCTGCAACATTGGAATTTGTAGTAGCGTTGAGTAATGCCACCCTGTCTCCTCAAGTACTGATATTTCTGTTTTTTAGTATGTATCCCCATCTCATACTTCAGAAGCAATGATTTTAAAAGGATATCTCAGCATTTTGGGAGCACTATCCGCTGCCACTCACTAAAACCGAGATGCAAAGGGGGAAAAATTAGCTTCCCCTTTGCGTCCCGTTTTCCCCAGCAGATTGTGGGGCAGGCATCGAGTCCAGCAGCCTGCCCCTTAGCGATCGCTAAGCTCGTGGATGCTGGGGGCAGCGTTACAGCGCCGTCCCCAGCATCCCCTCCATGGCGTCCATAGGACTCCATGAAGGATTGTGCTGCTGGGTCACATGACCAGCAGGATCTCTCCTCTCGCGAGATCCTGCTGGTCAGCTGAGTGATCGCGGGAGGAGACAGGGGACTTTCTTCCCACAGTATCACTCTGCTCCCGGCAGCCAGAAGCAGCGATTCGGGCCACCATACTCGCCGAGGGATAAGAGGTGAGTATCTGATTTTTGAGGGGTTTTGAGCTGCGGATTCTGTAGCAGTGCAATCCGTTACCTACACCTCTGAGCTGGTGTTAAATTTTTCATTAGCGCCAGCTCTTATTAACTAGCGATAGGGCCAAGTGATCCTAACACTATTTAATCTACACTTTCACTTTGTGCTCCCCATGTTAGGTATAGGGAGCGCAAAGTACAGTAAACTCTCACTACGAATCACTAATTAACAAGCGCTAATGGGTTTTTTAACCAGTTAGCGATTCGAAGGCATTGTGGGCGCAGCGCTATGGCCTCCTAATCTGACGCTAGTGTTAGCTTGAAGGAGGTGATAGAGCCCTGGTTGTTTTAATGAGACTCTCTCTTCAGTCAGTCTCGCTTCTTCTCATTCTTCCCCATCAGCAGTGATTTTCATCCGTTTCATCTCGCGGCACACTGGAGAGTAGCATAAAATTATCAAGGCACACCAGTGGCTTTTAAGCTTATATTTTATCGTTTAAAGTACACATATTAAGATGTTAAAATTGTATTTAAAATTTCACTCAATAATACACGTCTACTTTTGCCTTTGCTCCTTTACACCCACATTGTAACAGTGTCTTGTTACCCACATACCTCATTCTGCCATTGCATGGTAAAGACACACAGGGCGCCAGATGACCATTCAAGGCATTTCACAAATCTAATTGAAACGTGCATTAGTCCTTAACCCCTTAACGCTGCAGGACGTTCCATGCCGTCCTGCATTTGGTGGGCTTTAACGCTGCAGGGCGGTATGGAACGTCCTCGGCGTTAGGAGCCCAGCCGGAGGTTATACTCACCTCCCCGGCGGCTCCCACGCAGATCTGGCTTCTATGAAGTCTGATCTGCGTTTTTTATAGCCTCCCTGCGCACTGACGTCATTGCGCTGGCATGATGACGTCAGTTTCAGGCGCACCCCCCGCCGGAGCATGGGGAAGCGCCTGGAGGATCCCTCTATCTCCCCATCACCGGGGGCTAGAAGTCTGTTTTTTCGATGGAAATCCCATAGAGGAGATAGGGGGGCTCTTTGAACCCCTTTATCTCCTGATTGGTGGCAGCTAGGGGGTCATGCCTGATATCGTTGGAAAGGTCTGAGCATGGCCTTTCCAATGATATCAAACATGATGATGATAAAAGTGAAATAAAAGTGTTAAAAATAAAAATAATAAAACAATTAATTAAAAAATAAAAACGTGCCTTTTTTTTTTTGATGCAGCATTATGGTTCACATTTCAATTATAATGTGAACAATGATTCTTCACCAATGATTTTTTTTTTTTTTGGGGGGTTTAGCAAAAATCACGTAATTTCTCCCCCCCCCCAAAAAAAAATGGGAGTTCCCAAGTCTACCCCACAGAATATAACCGCAAAGGATCGGACAATAAAATGTGAAAAAAAAATACTTTACACACTGTGGATGATTGAAATTTTATTGAAAATTCTCATTTTTTTTACATTTATTTTTATAGCATTCTGGCAGAACATGACGTATATATATTATTAGTCTGCCGGAAAGAACGATATATAATTTGTCTGGGTGGTATAATAATACGTGACTTAAACTGCGTTTAAACATGATGAGCAAAAACTTCAGCAAACTTCCCTTCCGAAAAAGCGCCGAAGTTGTAAAATTACTCCCGTCCTAAAGGGGTTAATTCAAAACATTATAGTGTATCGTTAGTATACACTGTAGTATACACTGGTGGCCAAAATTGTGTATACACCTTACATTTTTACAAACTTTTGCAGTTTAAAGTACTTAAAAAATCTCTAAAAATGTCATAGCACAAGTAACATTTAATGTAGTAAATGAGTGCCTTAACAACAAAAAAATCTTTAAATAAGTTCAGTTTTGGTTGGAAATGTCCCATAATGCATCTTGGCTATGATATAGCATAAAAATGAAAATTTCAAGTTTGTCACAATGTGTTTTTTCAATAACGTGTTGAATAGCCTTTGGCCTTAACTACTGCCTGACACCTTCTAGGCATTGACTCTACAAGTCTTTTGACATCCTCTTCTGTGATCAAATGATGCCAGGAATTGATTATAGCCACAATGAGTCCTCGCTTCTTACTTGGATTCTTGCTGGAGACCATGCGTTTCAATCTTGACCACAGATTTTCAATGGAATCCAAGTCAGGGCTATTTCCAGGACAGGGAAACAGACGAATTTTCTTGTCAACCAAAACTGACAAAATCAGAAGGTGTATCCACAATTTTGGCCACTAGTGTATGATAGTGTAATGATAAATAAAATTAAAATTTAATTGCATTGATATTTTTTGTTAAACAAAACAGATATTAATAAACTCCTGAAAAAGAGGGAGTTGTGACAAATAATGTGTGTCTGCTTTTTAGAGGTTGCTAAAGAGTAAATAGCTGTCCTGTCCTTTTGTATTGCAAAATAAACCGTATAAGGATCTTTATCGTGACATTTTGGGAAAGTAGGATAAGAGTTTTTGTCTAGTAAAGCAGTGTTGCAGATTAATTTTGTAACCGATGAAGACGTGTTTTGGCACAGTAAAGTGTTAGTGTAGTCATCATGATGGGTTAATAGGGACAAACATGGCCTTGTAGCAGATACAAAGTAAATTTGGTCACAAAGATCAATGCCTCCTCCAAATGTTCTTCCTATTATAACCAATAATTGGTGTTGGTATTTAGCGGCAGACGTTCATAAGCTTTGAGAAGTAGTTGTTTAAGAAAGCTGTCAGTGATATTGATCGCAGAAATAATTGGATATACGGTACATTTTAATTAAAGCATACGCTTAAATCCTTTATATTGATAATGTTATGAGAAAAGCCTGAAAAACTACAAAGTTGACCGAACATTTTAGGCGTGATGGCATTTTCAGTAAGTGACTTTTTCCTTTTGAGATCATTAGTGAGATTCATTCGTTTTAGATCTCTTAGACCCTTTATCAAGTGAGAAGATAGTTTTGATAAGACTTTCATAGGAATCGAAACACCAATCTCGTTAACTACTTGCCAGAATTTCAAGCCTGTTCTTTACATTTATAACCTGTGAATTTTGCAGTACGAGCTATGAAATAAAGCTAGATCTGTAACCGTTCAAATATAATACATTCAACATACAAATTATTGCATGGGAAAGCGATCCTTTTCTGTACGTGTATTTACATGCTTATGAAAAAAAATTCTACATATCATGGTGGTAGATGTCAGGGGATTGTTGGCAGCCATGACCATACAGGATCCTACTCCTTTCAATTATTTGAGGGAAGATGACGTTTAAAATACAGATGTTTCCAAGAACAAGACTTATTATTATTTTGATAAACGCCAACACATTCTACAGCGTTGTACAGAGGTACAATGGGTAACAAATCTATTTACAATACACCAAACGGGCAAATTAATATTTCACAGATACAGCAGGAGATGACAGCCCTATTACCGTGGGAGCTTACAATCTAGATGGGTGGAGGGGGGGGAAACAGGAGGGGAGGACTGCAATGATGGGAATATAGTGAGATGAGGATGGTTATTGGGTTGGTTGGATGTTTATTATAGTAGTTGGATTCTCTAAACAAAAGTGTCTTTAGGGAGAGTTTAAAAGATGCCAGATTTAGGGATAGACTGATATTGCGAGGAAGCGAGTTCCATAGGTTTGGCACCACACGAGAAAAGTCCTGCATTCTGGCATGTGAGGTGGTGATGATGGAGGATGCCAGAATTAGATCGTTGTTGGATCTTAGGGAGTGGGCTGGGGTGTATTTAGTGAGGACAGGAAGTGGGAGTGGAATTAGTTATGGCTTTGTAGGTGACGGTGAGCAGTTCGAATTGAATTCTGCTGTGGTTCAGGAGTCAGTGTAGGAATTCGCAGAGAGGGGCAGCATAGACTGAGCAAGGGGTGAGTTGGATGAGCCGAGTCAATGTACAAGTTGTAAAACGTAACCTTTATGTTGATAGTAAAATTGCAAGGTACTACATAGTAGAGGTAACTGAGCTGAACTTGGCTCAAAACATTGTATCCACTCGTGGATACAGGAGAGAAAGAAAAATAGACCACATCAAGAACAACAACAACAAAATGTCAAAACAAAAAAGGAAAAAACACAAAATCACATAGTAGATATGTATACGACGCACAAAAAGATAAAGTAAAATAAACCAATTTGCTCTCTTTTCTGTTCTGTAACCAGATTATGCTTGTGCTCCCGATGGCGTTGTTCATACCGTGAAATGCGTAGAGCGACAATGCATTAACTATTATCCTTACTACTGGAAGCGATTTTACCCGCCAGACACATCCATAAAAACTTCCATTTGCTATAAACCAGTTTGTTGGAGCGCTCACAGACAGATTAGAAAATCCACCCTTATACCATGGACAGGATCTTCTCTGAATTGCTTTGAACGCCTAACGAATATTTTGTAATCTCTCTAGTCCATCTTTACTATACCCACGGACCCCCGAAGACCCGTTTCTTTCTGATAGCTATTGAGTCAAATCCTCTGGGGTTATGGATTAGGAATACATCAGGATATAGCGGCTGCTATCCCCTGCCACCACACTTGTACTGGTGGGATTTTTTTAGACGCATGTCAATACACTTTATTTTCGCATTTCTTAATTTCTTATATACAGTTGCAAGAAAAAGTATGTGAACCCTTTGGGATTACGTGGAGTTTTGCATGAATTGGTCATAAAATGTGCTCTGATCTTCATCTAAGTCACAACAATTTGAAAAACACAGTCTGCTTAAAATAATACAACACAAACATTATATGTTTTCATGTTTTTATTGAACAGAACATGTAAACATTCACAGTGCAGGGTGGAAAAAGTATGTGAACCTTTGGACTTAATAACTGGTTGACCCTCCTTTGACAGCAATAACCTCAACCAAACGTTTCCTGTAGTTGCAGATAAGACCTGCACAATGATCTGGAGTAATTTTGGAACACCCCTCTTCACAAAACTCTTTCAGTGTAGCAATATTCTTGGGATGTCTAGTGTGAACTCTTAAGGTCATGCCACAGCATTTCAATCGGGTTGAGGTCAGAACTCTGGGCCACTCCAGAAGTCATATTTTGTTTTGTTGAAGCCATTCTTTTGTTGAATTACTTGTATGCTTTGGGTCATTGTCCTGTTGCATCACCCATCCTCTGCGGAGCTTCAGTTGGCGGATAGATGGTCTTACATTTTCCTGCAAAATGTCTTGATAAACTCTGGAATTCATTTTTCCATCAATGACAACAATCCATCCAGGCCCTGAGGCAGCAAAGCAGCCCCAAACCATGATGCTCCCTCCACCATGTTTTACAGTGTGAATGAGGTTTTGATGTTGGTGTGCTGTGCCTTTTTTTCTCCACACATAGTGTTGTGTGTTTTTTCCAAACAACTCAATTTTGGTTTCATCTGTCCACAGAATATTTTGCCAGTAGTGCTGTGGAACATCCAGGTGCTCTTTTGCAAACTTCAAACGTACCGCAATATTCTTTTTGGACAGCAATGTCTTCCTCCGTGGTGTCCTCCCATGTACTCCATTCTTGTTTAATGTTTTCCTTATTGTAGCTGTGTCAACAAAAATGTTAGCATGTGCCAGAGATTTCTGTAAGTCTTTAGCTGACACTCTAGGATTCTTCTTTACCTCATTAAGCATTCTGCGCTGTGCTCTTGCAGTCATCTTTACAGGACGACCACGCCTAGGGAGAGTAGCAACAGTGCCGAACTTTCTCCATTTGTAGACAGTCTGTCTTACCATGGACACATGAACATCAAGGCTTTTGGAGATACTTTTGTAACCTTTTCCAGCTTCATGCAAGTCAACAATTCTTGATCGTAGGTCTTCTGAGAGCTCTTTTCTGCGAGGCATAACTGTTGTGTGTTTTTAAAGGGCAGGACAGCTTTCAGCAACACATCCAATAATATCACACTGATTGGACTCAAGGTTGGCTCACTCCTGGCACCAATTAGCTCTTGGAGAAGTCATTAGGCTAGGGCTTCACATACTTTTTCCACCCTGCACTGTGAATGTTTACATGTTCTGTTCAATAAACACCTGAAAACCTATAATGTTTGTGTTGTATTATTTTAAGCAGACTGTGTTTTTCAAATTGTGACTTAGATGAAGATCAGAGCACATTTTATGACCAATTCATGCAAAACTCCACGTAATCCCAAACGGTTCACATACTTTTTCTTGCAACTGTATAGCTACTTTTTGTGATTTTGTGTGTTTTTTTCCTTTTTTGTTGTTGATGTGCTTGTTGTAGTCTTTATATTTTCTTCTCCTGTATCCATGAGTGGATACAATGTTTTGAGCTATGTTTAGCTCAGGTACCTATACTATCTAATGTCTTGTAGTTTTAGTAACAATATAACGTTTATGTTTTATGACTTGTACATTCTATCCCATACCTCAATTTCCCCCCCCCCCTTTTTACACCGAGCTTGTCTGCGTTCACTGTATCTCCAGCTCTAGAGGAGAGAATTTGAAGGAGCTCAGTCTTGGACATAGTGATCTTCAGGTAGTACGAGGCCTGATAGACAATGTTGGGTCTGTTCATTCACCCGCTTCCCTCTTGCCCTACACAACCTTCGTAACGATTGACCATTTAAGAGAGAGGGATGTGGAATGCTTTGAGAAACTGCTCCCCCCCCGTTTATTTTTTTCCTATATTGTTCCCTCACCCCCTCAATACTTGATGCACTGCTCCACCTCTTTCTTTTCTCTATCATTATTTTTCTCTATCCTTCCTTTATGTGTTCTTTACTGGTGACTCTTATACTATACCTGCTGGTTTGGCACATTGATAGTTGATACATACCATATAGCTTGAATAAACGAACAGGTATATTCAAAGAAAGGTGAAACCGAGGAGAATGACTGGAGAAGTGAAAATACTAGGTCAAAATGGCCAAACCAGAAAAATTCTCCCATTTATCTCACTTTTGCTATTTGGTCTAGATTGTTCTCTTCTCTTCTGTCAATTTTCCTGATTTTCACCGTTCTTTGAATAGACCTGTAAATGTACAACTTCTAAGTGTAACAAACCCATTGAACATCTGATATATCTTATAACCCTGCTACTTACTTTTACCTACCATGCCGATCAACTACATTTGCTTTGAACATTTTGTAACTTATCGCCATGCTCATACTTCTGTATTCGTATGTATGATTTGCCTTTTCTTATTGATTTAAGCAGCTATCTTAATAAAGTATAAGATTGTGATGCGTGCTGTTGGCTTTTAGGAACACTCTACCCTAAAATGAACCCCCTTTTTTCCCATTAATAATTGTGCAGCATCATAAATAAAAACTTTAATCTGAAAATATAATTGTGCAGCTTTTTTTTAATATCAACTTGTTAGGTGGTTGAAATACTTACCCTTTGTCCAGCAGCGCTAGGTTTCCTGATCAATCAACTGGACAATCCAATTCAGCCACGCACAGATTTGGCTGCTTTGAATTCCGACATGCATTATTTTACTGAGAGGGTGGTGGATACATGGAACAGCCTTCCAGTTGAAGTGGTAGAGGCCAAAACAGTATTTGAATTTAAGCAGGCATGGGATAGGCATAAGGCTATCCTAAACAAAAGATAAATCCAGGTAAAGTATCCATGTAATTGGGCAGACTAGATGGGCCGAAAAGGTTCTTATCTGCCAACATTTTTCTATGTTTCTATGCTAAAATTTGTCTCCTTTGAATTTAGCCATGCCCGGATTTGGCCGCTCCAAATTTGGCCGCACTTCTATCCAAATGCACTTGAATTCGGTCTTACTCTCACCAACTAAAAAAGCTGGACAGAGTGACTAGCGTGTCCCTTTGTAATGGTTGGTGGGGTGGTCTGAGCCCAGTAATGCAGTGGTTCACAGAGATACAGACAGGAGGGACCAGTATTCTTGGAGACAGTGGAATGTACCTTGGGGTGGCAGACAGGACACAGGGGGGACTCCAGGCAAGGTACAAGTGGATGTTCCAATAGAATGGTCAGGACGGTCCGTTGGTCAGAGGCTGGCAGAAGGCGGTTATCGATTGGCAAAGCAGGGGGTCTGGTACACAGGATGTCAATAGGTATTCAGGGAGCTTCAGGAGGGTCAGACTGGTTAGGAACACAGCTAAGACGTTAATGCTGAAGCATTGCTGGGTGGAAGGAGCAGACCTTTATTTCAGCAGCAAGTTGTGGTGTGTGTAAGGTGCTTAAGCTGGAGTCAGACGAACGCAGTGCGAACGTGCGTTGAGCCGCACTTTATTACGACCGTAGTAGCGTCCAATGACGGGCAATATACGAAGTACGGCCGCACGAAAGTTTGGCCCGCAACGCAAACGAATGCATTTTTTTCGAGAACGTCGAACTGCTAGTACTGAGGCACAGAGTGCGCTGTGTCGGCATAGCAGCGAGTGTGCGTGATTAGGAGACGTCAGACGCTGCACCATGTCCGGCCTACATAACGTCCAGAGACGCAAACTTTTACTCAGATTTCTCTTTTTTTTCTAGCTCCTTCAAAAATCATTGCCGTAACTGCGCACCGTATGACCGCTATTACGTCTTCTGTGAAAAAGTGCGTCTGGACGCACTTTTTGACGGTAGACATGAAAAATGCATTCGTCTGACCCTAGCCTTAACTTTTTGTGTACCAGAGAGCAGTGCTGAGCATGGGGCAGCACTTTACATGTGCTGCCTGAGCACGGTGCAGTTAGCAGCGTGGGCATGACACCCTTTAGGCCCCCGGCACACGAGCGTATTTATGGCTCAAATGCGCCCGCACTTCCCTGCGTCCGTGGGGTTTTGATGGGGAAGGTCCTCCACCGGATGTGAAAAAGCCCTCCCCATCAAAAAGCTAAACGGACGCTGACAGGATACAAAGCGCGATTCTCCATAGGAGGATCGCGCTTTGTACGGTGAGCGCAGAGAGTGGAAGGAACGTCCACTTTTACGGACGTTCCTTCCTCTGCTCGTGTGCCGCCAGCCTTAAGCACATTGTATTTGCCTCTATTTGTGACTTTGATGAAGATGACCAACAAATACCAAAAGGTTCACATAATTTTTCTTAATACTGTATTTGATTTCCTTGCATACAGTCAGGTCCAGAAATATTGGGACATCGACACAATTCTAACATCTTTGGCTCTTTACACCAACACAATGGAGTTGGAATGAAACAAACACAATGTGCTTTAACTGCAGACTGTCAGCTTTAATTTGAGGGTATGTACATCCAACTCAGGTGAACGGTGTTGGACTTACAGCAGTTTGCAGATGTGCCTCCCACTTGTTAAGGGACCAAAGGTAATGGGACAGAATAATAATACTTGGTTGCAAATCCTTTGCAGTCAATCACACGGCCTGAAGTCTGGAACGCATAGACATCACCAGACGCTGGGTTTCATCCCTGGGGATGCTCTGCCAGGCCTCTACTGCAACTGTCTTCAGTTCCTGCTTGTTCTTGGGGCATTTTCCCTTCAGTTTTGTCTTCAGCAAGTGAAATGCATGCTCAATGGGATTCAGGGCAGGTTATTGACTTGGCCATTGCATAACATTCCACTTCTGTCCCTTCAAAAACTCTTTGGTTGCTTTTGCAGTATGCTTTGAGTCATTGTCCATCTGCACTGTGAAGCGCCGTCCAATGAGTTCTGAAGCATTTGGCTGAATGTGAGCAGATAATATTGCCCGAAACACTTCAGAATTCATCCTGCTGCTTTTGTCAGCAGTCACATCATCAATAAATACAAGAGAACCAGTTCCATTGGCAGCCATACAAGCCCACGCCATGACACTACCACCACGATGCTTCACTGATGAGGTGGTATGCTTAGGATCATGAGCAGTTCCTTTCCTTCTCCATACTCTTCTCTTCCCATCACTCTGGTACAAGTTGATCTTGGTCTCATCTGTCCATAGGATCTTGTTCCAGAACTGTGAAGGCTTTGTTAGGTGTTGTTTGGCAAACTCTAATCTGGCCTTCCTGTTTTTGAGGCTCACCAATGGATTACATCTTGTGGTGAACCCTCTGTATTCACTCTGGTGAAGTCTTCTCTTGATTGTTGAATTTGACACATACACCTACCTCCTGGAGAATGTTCTTGATCTGGCCAACTGTTGTGAAGGGTGTTTTCTTCACCAGGGAAAGAATTCTTTGGTCATCCACCACAGTTGTTTTCCATGGTCTCCCGGGTCTTTTGGTGTTGCTGAGCTCACCAGTGCGTTCCTTCTTTTTGAGAATGTTCCAAACAGTTGTTTTGGCCACGCCTAATGTTCTTGCTATCTCTCTGATGGGTTTGTTTTGTTTCTTCAGCCTAATGATTGCTTGCTTCACTGATAGTGACAGCTCTTTGGATCTCATCTTGAGAGTTGACAGCAACAGATTCCAAATGCAAATAGCACACTTGAAATTAACTCTGGGCCTTTTATCTGCACATTGTAATTGGGGTAATGAGGGAATATCACACACCTGGCCATGGAACAGCTGAGAAGCAAATTGTCCCATTATCTTTGGTCCCTTAACAAGTGGGAGGCACATCTGCAAACT
This sequence comes from Leptobrachium leishanense, assembly GCA_009667805.1. Taxonomy (NCBI): domain Eukaryota; kingdom Metazoa; phylum Chordata; class Amphibia; order Anura; family Megophryidae; genus Leptobrachium; species Leptobrachium leishanense. The sequence continues at coordinate 83,968,116 of CM019063.1, forward strand.
GCTGTAAGTCCTACACCGTTCACCTGAGTTGGATGTACATACCCTCAAATTAAAGCTGACAGTCTGCAGTTAAAGCACATTGTGTTTGTTTCATTACAACTCCATTGTGGTGGTGTATAGAGCCAAATATGTTAGAATTGTGTCGATGTCCCAATATTTCTGGATCTGACTGTATATCAGAGCCTTGTCTTGTGATGTGATCATGTTCTATACCTGGCGCACGGAGTGTGTATAGGCAGGCTGTCATTTTAGAATTATTAATTGCAATTATTTTTTATAGCGTTGAGTATCACTATAGGATTTTGGAGCTAATCAAGTCATCAGTCTTTTGAAATGTCTGAAGGGGTACTTACAGCACATTTAGAAGAAGCTGTTGTCCAATCTATAAATAAAATAACTCTATAGGGCAAGTGCAGCAGAAACATGTTGGCAATAGATCAAGCTTTGATGGTGTTTGGTAGTTACGTTAAATATTTTATGCTTCCATTTTCTTTCCAGTGCTCCCCTCAGGAGTTTTTTGTGATAGTCAGTACTTTGTGCTCGTTGGGCGATCATGTCGAAGCACTGATTCCTGCCATCAAATCCCAAATCAAATCCACTTTGTTGCAAAAGATTTTCCTTGAAATTCCACCTATGCTGAGCTCCACACGCACATTCGCCAAGGTTTTGAATGAAGACGCTGCAAAGTAAGTACGATCAGAACACTGCCGAAACCCTTACTCTGCATTTTGGAAACAAAATACCTTCTGTGGTTATGAATTAACATGCCACGTAGTAAATGTGTTCCTTTTATAGGAAGGGAAATAAAATGGAACTGTTCAAGGACCTCACAGATTTTCCAGTCTTAAAGCAGAGAAAGTTGGAGATCGAGCAAGTGATTTCACAGATTCACGGCCACCTGTCAGAGATCCGTAAAACATTGAGGAACCCTTCAGTATGTTACACATTGGTATTTGGACAAGAGGTAATAAGTGTTATTCAGTTGTCTTCAGTTACCTGACCTTTTGTGTTCTCTAAGCTTCAGGGCTTTGAAACCCGAAAAAACTCCTCATCTTAATGATATTTCGTTTTCTGCAGGCTCTAGCTTTTTGCTATGAGAAAGTGATCACACTACATGAAATTATGTGGTAAATTTTTCTCATGGTTTCTTATAAATTGCCATTGTTACTTCTGAAAGCTTTCTGTCTCAAATACTTATATCCTCACCTTATACAAATTTCAAACCATTTTGGTCAGTGTTTCCCAAACCTGTCTTCCGGACCCTCAACCAGGCCAGATTTTGCAGATCACCTTGGGGAAATACAGACTGAATCCTGCAAGCACTGAGCAGCAAATCATATCACCTGTGCTGTGCTTCAGATATCTGTCAAACCTGGCGAAGCGGAGGGTCCTGAGGACAGGTTTGGGAAACACTGATTTTGGTACTAGAGAGGTCTAAATTGATTCTTGTCCTCTGACCAACCCATAGGTCTAGCTATGGTCTGCTGCTTGATAAAGACTGGCTACAGCCGAAATGTTGCTGATGCCCAAAAAACAAATACTGCGGTTTATGTTTTGTGTGCCAGGGAACTTCTGTCTGTATCTGGCTGCCCGAGGAACCATAAGTACCCATTCTTAAGGGTTTTATCATGTACCTATTGAAGTGACTGTTGTGTGCACTGCCATTTTGAAATACTGTAAATATGGTCTGCTGGCACTCGCATTTACCTCTGTATTGGGTATCGACAACTGTGACACCCCAAATGTACTGGAAATTGTTGTGAAGAGAAATTGTTGGCAAGTCCAAATTAATAGCCCTTTTGAGACAAAACCATTTAGGCATAGAGCCGATTGCGATTATCTGCAGCCTTTCAGACTGATAGCCAATATTTGGTGCTGATATTTTGTACACTTAAAATTGTGGACAAAAATACAGATTTTTTTTACACAAATCAACATTCTACCCTTAACTGAACATGTTTAGTAACGTTTTAAGCATTGTACCATGCCCTTTCTATTTACTTAATAATGCCAATCTCACTGTCATAATAACCCCATAACGCAAAAGATCTTACATTCTAATATGGGAAACGTCCATATTTCATTTTATTTTTACAAACAACATGATCATGTTTGATATCAATGGAAAGGCCAGACTCCTTGCATCACCTCTACAGGAAATTTGCTGTCAGATGGGGGTGGGGGCATGCATGATAACATCAAAGGGAGGGGATGGGGATCTCACAGCAAAGATTTCAACTTGCTGTGGGCGAAGTCCGAGATCGGCACCAAACTGTGGGATTTTTCGTGCCACAGCTGCAGTAAGCCACTTTGGCACGCTATAAACAATATTGGTAAATAAAAGTCCAATGGCAATTATCGGTAATTTGCCAAATAAAGGCCCCGATAATTGGCAAAACCGATAATCTGTCTATTCCTAGAACCAATGCCATTAAACCCCCATACCACCACCTCTTTTGTATATAACATTTGTTACAGATCCTGGTACCCCAGGCACCCCTTTCCACTGAACCCAGGAGGTATTCGTACTCCCCCAACAGAATAGCTGACCGTGAGATGTGTCCGTGCAGATTGAACACCAATTGCAGAATGCCTTTAATCAGAGCTTTTTCAGTTACAGACATTCAACGTAAAAAACACACACCCCTGCGTTGCTCTACACCACATCCTCCCAAAACCTCCCCCCTCCCCACAAACACAAACACACCCTAGTCTTTTAACAAAGGAAACTGATAGAGTTCTGGTTACAGCCAGACCTGGGGGAGGTGGTGTAAGCATGGCAAATGGTTACAGATTACACATGGCGAAAAACAACAGTATTTCACACAACACTAAATACAGAGCAAAGATATGTAAGGAAATATAAATGCAAATAAACATTGGGGCGGCCGTTCCGTCACATATCTCCCCCCTTCCAGATCATCAAGGCGAGCTTAGATCCCAGCGGATCGCTTGCCACTTACAAGACCTCTCCCTCTGTACCTTTGCTGCACCATTTGTAAAGTTCCAGGGTGCTGGCGCACAAGCACTGTTGGCGGGGTATTCTCATTCACTGGGCCCATAAACGTGGGGTAAGACGCAGGCCACTTCTCTTGTCCAGTGCCTCCAAGGATTCACTGCAGCAGTGTGCACCAGGTAAAACGCCATTATAGTACAAAGAGAAAAAATGGTTGTTAGTGGGCACACTGGGCCTCCTTCCCACATTTATTTTTCTCCAGGATATTTCTGCAGACACAGGACAAGAAAGTCAGCATTTACAGTCCCCAGTCTCTCCTTTTGCAGATGCCCCCCTCCCAAACATTCAAAAGGAGCCCACCTCAAAGCAATTCCCTCAATCCCCAAGGGTGCACTTCTTCCTGGGACGAGGAACTAAGTAGCCTCATCCAGGTGGTCACTCACCGGTCCCACTGGTATCCTGGGCAAGTGGGAAGTGGTCCTCTCTCTGGTGGCATCTTCGTTGGGGTGGAGTGCTGGGGGTCTCCATCTTACTCGATGAGCCAGCACACTCGGTTATCAACACAGCGTCCGGCTCTAACAGCACGGGGTACACTCGCCACTGGGTAACAAGGCTGACTGCCTCCTCTCCCTGATGCATGCTCTGCACTGCTGCTGGCTCCTCACCTGGAGCCGTGTTAAGCTCCGCTGGCAATGTGAGGCTGTTCTCTTTTCCCAGCCACTCTGTCCGGTGTAACTCCTCACCGACAGCATGCCGCCTAACGATCTCTGCATTCAGCTGTACCACTAGCCGCACGGTCCTTGCTTCCAGTTCAGCAACTGATGCCTGCAGCTTGGCCTGGATCTGGTGATACCACACGGCCTCTTATTTTCCAGCTGTAGGTGAGCAATGTGCAGTATACTTGATTGTTGCAGCTGCTCACCAATACTGTGGCGGTGCTCTTGAAGCTCTTGATGGGCCTTCTCAAGCAGCTGGGCCTTGCTTTGCTCTGCCTCCCTGTCTGCTCTCAGCTGGTCATTTAGCAGTCTGGCCTTCTTAAGATCCTTGCTTACTCGCTCAGCATTGCTCTGTTTGGCTCTATAATCTGGGATTCCAGGAGACACCATTCCCCCAAGGCTGCCTGGACTTTTAACCTCCCTGGCGGTATTCCCGAGTGTGACTCAGGGTTAAATTTCGCTACCGCGAACAGTAACCCCAAGCCACACTCGGGCTGCATACTCACCTCCTCCTGCGCTCCCTCTCTGTCCCCCGCAATGTGATCGCGGCGACTTGCTTCCTGGTAACGCTCCCTGCGAGTCACATGATGCAGGGGGTGGGACCAGGCAGCAAACTGAAAAAAATATATAATACACTGTATTCCAATGTAAAATTACATGAACGGTCACTGCTCATGAACAGCCACTAGGTGGCACTACAGGATAAGAAACAGACCATACATAGTCTCACCCTTGTTTTCAGACAGATTTCAGTGGTTTTTGTTTTATTTTATTGAATATAATTTATTAGCATTATTTTGGATAATTATTTTTGGGATAATAAATTATGTCGTGTTTCAAACTTTATTGGACTCAGTGTATTTACTATTTATTTATTTTATTTATGTATTTATATATTTATTTATTTATAAAGGATTTTACCAGTAAGGATTCTTGCTTGCACGGATTTCAGTGCCTGATTCCTAATTATTACAGGCTAACTATGTACACAAACACGTTTCCTTTAAAAAAAAATTGAGACGCTTTTAAACACAAAATTTTTAAAAAATTAGACCGCCAGGGAGGTTAAAATGCCAATGGCCATGGCCTCCTCTTGCTCTTGAGCAGCATTATCTTTGGCTCGCTCAGCAACTGTAAGTCTCGTAAGCCAGTTATCTTCATCTCCAGGCGCTGTACATTCCCCTCTGCAGCATCTCAAGATAGTCTCACCTCATCCAGCTCTCTCTGGCCAACTTGCAGCTGATCCTGTAGCCGGTGCAATTGCAGGCCAATCTCTTTCTCGCTCTGGGTGGCAGAGTCTACCCCTCCGCTTCTTTTTTTAGTCTTACTTGTGGATGGTGGGTTGACGATCATGGTTGGCTCTGAGGCATATTTTATCTGGGTCTCGGCGTTGTCAGAAGCCGATGCTTCCAACATTCCTGCTCTCTGTCAATCCAGGTCTGTAGACCCCCACTGGGTGTATGGTGTAGTAGTACCCTGCCAGTTCTCCTCCTGGCTGCAATTGTTCTCGGGTTCGATCCAGACCAAGAATTTGCCCTGTTACACTCCACATCCTGAGTACCAATCTTTTCCTTCGCCAGCACAGCTCCTCCTGTAGCGATCTCCTCCATGCCATCGTCGGCCTCTGCAAACGACCTGAGAGCCTGGTACTGGACTTTACAGGCTGTGGCACCTGGTTCAGGAAAGCCAGTGCAGCTTTAACCCCTTAATGACCGCTGACGTACTATGTACGTCCTGCCCACGGGTCTCCCTTAGACTGGCGGACGTACATAGTACGTCAGCGGCTCCTAACCTCCCTCCCTGCAAGATACTTGCCTCCCTCGCTGGATCCCTCGCAGATCTGTTTTTTTGAGCGCTGGAAGCGATCGGATCGCTTCCAGCAGCTCAAACGCCATTGCAGGCTGCCTGGGAGTCCAGGCAGCCGTGCAATGGCGGTTAGAAGTGCCGGGGCACCATGTGATCGCTCCCCGGGAGCGATCACATCCGGTTTTACCGGAGAGGTGCCCGGCACTTCTACAGAGCGCTGGAAGCGATCGGTATCGCTTCCAGCTGCTCTGAGTATATTACAGGATGCCTCGACATCGAGGCATCCTTGCAATATGCTTACCTGCCGCCGGTCCGTCCGTGATCGCTCCCCCGAGCGATCACTTCCGGTAGCGGCAGGAAGTACTGAGTGCCACGAGGTATCGTGGCACTCAGTACAAAAACGATCACATCAGTGATCAGGTGCTCTGCTGGGTGCCTCGAGGGATCAAGGCACCCAGCAGAGTAAAAAAAAGTGAAAAAAAAAGTAAAAAAAAAGTGGAAAAAAAGTAAAAAAAAGTGAAAAAAAAAGTAAAATAAAAATAAATAAAATGACGGTTAGGGGTAGGGTTAGGGGTAGGGTTAGGGGTAGGGGTAGGGTTAGGGGTAGGGTTAGGGTTAGGGTTAGGGGTAGGGTTAGGGTTAGGGTTAGGGGTAGGGTTAGGGTTAGGGGTAGGGTTAGGGGTAGGGTTAGGGTTAGGGTTAGGGGTAGGGGTAGGGTTAGGGGTAGGGGTAGGGTTAGGGGTAGGGTTCTAAGGGCAGGGTCATCTTGGGGCTGAGTGGGATGTTCCTAGCCTGCCTCATCAGAGAGGCAGGCTAGCAACATCCAATCAGAAGTTAGAAAAAATCAAAATAAAATTTCTAATTTGTCAGGTCAGGTCAATATTTTGTAAATATTGGCTCTGACCTCTTTGATTCTCCCTCCCTCTCCTCACTTGTGTTTTGGTGAGCGAGAGAGAGAGATCAGATTTGACAGGTTAGAGATTTTAGTGAGATTTAGTGAGATTAGAAAAATTGAGGCAGATTTAGAGAGATTTTAGGGAGATTTAGAAGAATTGAGGCAGGTTTAGAGGGATTTAGAGAGATTTAGGTGTTTATTTGTATTTTCTTGTGAAACCCAACGGTTCTTCTAAGAACCAACAATCCGCTTATATATATATAATAATTATAAAATTTTATAATCTATTATATATAATGTCTGAGAGGGTGTACAGCGCCGAGGAGGCATATGCCATCCTGGCGTCAGAATCTGAGGCATCTGCGTCAGACTCAGACCCTCATTTCGACCCCGCTAATTGCTCAGAGACGTCGCTAGATACATTATCTACGCTGGCTGATGTATCTAGTGATGTTTCTGATGCAGATCCTGGGTCACCACCTGCCAGCAGGAGACGCACAGCTCCAGCTGAGGAGTGGGTAGTGCCTCATCGCCAGAGGCCAGATATCCCTCCTTTCACGGCAAATCCTGGCATCAATATTGATGTTGCAGGATTTACCGCCACACAGTTTTTGCAGGTGTTTATGGGGGATGATTTGTTGGGCCACATCGTGGCCCAATCAAATCTGTATGCCCATCAGCATTGTGCTGCGAAGCCAGACTCCTACTTGGCAAGGCAGCAATGGACCCCGCTAGATGTGCCAGAATTTCTGAAATTCTGGGCACTTACTATGCTGAGGGCATCATAAAGAAGCCCTCAATTCGCTCCTACTGGAGCAGTAGCCCCATCTGCTCTACCCCCATTTACCCCCAATCAATGTCACGTAGAAGGTATGAAAACCTTTTGCGTTTCATGCACTTCAGTGACAACAGCCTGTGCCCCCCTAGAGAGCATCCCCAGTTTGACAGGCACCAGACTTTTACATTTTATTCGTACATTTTTATGTTCTACAATTGGTGCTGTATTTTGCCAAAATCTTTGCACACCTATGCATGGGGGGCATGGGTGTACTCAGGAGATCTTGCAGAAAACAACCTGGAGAGTTTTCATGCAGTAACAAACAACAGTGTCTCCTAAATCACAGTCCAAAACTACTGTGGGCGTAAAAATCTGAAAATTGAAAAATTACACCACACACCTTCTCAAATGTTTTGGGCTAAAACCGTTGCATCCATGGCATCAAAGCACTCCATATGCAATACCTTGGGGTGTCAACATAACAAACATAAACAATTTTCTGGCAATAATTCAAACTGGGGTATGCGGTAGACCCAAAACCAAAGATAGGCCTAGCTGAAGAAATAATCTCAATTTCAACTCTAATGACAAAGTCATAAAAATTGTATTTGAACCTTCCCAAAATCCTGGCAAACCTATGCATGGGGGGCATGGGTGTACTCAGGAGACCTTGCAGAAAACAACCTGGAGAGTTTTCATGCAGTAACAAACAACAGTGTCTCCTAAATCACAGTCCAAAACTACTGTGGGCGTAAAAATCTGAAAATTGAAAAATTACACCACACACCTTCTCAAATGTTTTGGGCTAAAACCGTTGCATCCATGGCATCAAAGCACTCCATATGCAATACCTTGGGGTGTCAACATAACAAACATAAACAATTTTCTGGCAATAATTCAAACTGGGGTATGCGGTAGACCCAAAACCAAAGATAGGCCTAGCTGAAGAAATAATCTCAATTTCAACTCCAATGACAAAGTCATAAAAATTGTATTTGAACCTTCGCAAAATCCTAACAAACCTATGCATGGGGGGCATGGGTGTACTCAGGAGACCTTGCAGAAAACAACCTGGAGAGTTTTCATGCAGTAACAAACAACAGTGTCTCCTAAATCACAGTCCAAAACTGATGTGGGTGTGAAAATGAAAAATGACCACCAAACTGTATCCAATTTGTTTGGAGCAAACGGATGCATCCATAGCATAAAAACACTCCATTTACAATACTTTGGGGTGTTAGCTTACCAAATATATGCACGTTCATAAAACTGGGGTATGTAAAAAGGCCCCTAAAAAGAAGATAAGCAAAGAAGATACTGTTTGTCAAATTAGAAAATTGACAAGCACATGTCAAAGATTGGCGTAGCACCCCAAAAACAACAGAACAAATCTATATATGGGTGGTATCAATTTACTCAGAAGATGTTGCTGAACATATTTTGGGGTGTTTTTTGGCAGTAACCCATAACTGGATTTGACAATTCATGCCTAAAGTACAATGTGTGTGAAAAAATAACACAAAAAGTGACTACCTGAAAGTTTGACATAGAGCTAGTGCATGGAAAGTGTTAAAATACAACTCTTTGAAGCACCCCAGGGTGTGCCCTTTCTAAAAATATATGGTTTGATGGGGGTAAATTACTTTGGCCGGCTTCAAAAATGTCCCAAATAGGACATGGGTGCATGATGACGAAATGTGAAAATTCCAAGTTGGAAAACTGAAATGCGCACCCCCCAAATAAGGCCTATTAGCCCCCAAATGACCTAACATACCTATACATGGGTGGTATCAATTTACTCAGAAGATGTTGCTGAACATATTTTGGGGTGTTTTTTGGCAGTAACCCATAACTGGATTTGACAATTCATGCCTAAAGTACAATGTGTGTGAAAAAATAACACAAAAAGTGACTACCTGAAAGTTTGACATAGAGCTAGTGCATGGAAAGTGTTAAAATACAACTCTTTGAAGCACCCCAGGGTGTGCCCTTTCTAAAAATATATGGTTTGATGGGGGTAAATTACTTTGGCCGGCTTCAAAAATGTCCCAAATAGGACATGGGTGCATGATGACGAAATGTGAAAATTCCAAGTTGGAAAACTGAAATGCGCACCCCCCAAATAAGGCCTATTAGCCCCCAAATGACCCGACATACCTATACATGGGTGGTATCAATTTACTCAGAAGATGTTGCTGAACATATTTTGGGGTGTTTTTTGGCAGTAACCCATAACTGGATTTGACAATTCATGCCTAAAGTACAATGTGTGTGAAAAAATAACACAAAAAGTGACTACCTGAAAGTTTGACATAGAGCTAGTGCATGGAAAGTGTTAAAATACAACTCTTTGAAGCACCCCAGGGTGTGCCCTTTCTAAAAATATATGGTTTGATGGGGGTAAATTACTTTGGCCGGCTTCAAAAATGTCCCAAATAGGACATGGGTGCATGATGACGAAATGTGAAAATTCCAAGTTGGAAAACTGAAATGTGCACCCCCCAAATAAGGCCTTTTAGCCCCCAAATGACCCGACATACCTATACTTGGGTGGTATCAATTTACTCAGAAGATGTTGCTGAACATATTTTGGGGTGCTTTTTGGCAGTAAACCTTAAAGTTCACAGTACATGTATTCTTAAATTGCGTTCAAAAAAAAAAAATCACCAAATTTTTTTTTTTCCTCAAACTTTGGCATAGATTTGTGGTAAAATGGTTTGCATGGAAAGAGTCAAAATACCCCAAGTTTAATACCTTGATTTGTGTACTTTAAAAAAATATGTATATGTGGAGGGTTATTCAGGAATTAGTGACAGATATCAGTGTTACAATGTCACTAGCACTAGTTTTGAAAATAAACTCTTTGGAAATGGCAAAGTGCTACTTGCACTTATTGTTGCATAAAATAAGGAAAAAAGCGAGGAATATGTAAACATTGGGTATTGCTAAACTCAGGACTAAATTTAGAAACTACCAAGGAATTAATTTTTTTTGACGGTTGTTGATACATAAGAAATTTTGGGGGTCAAAGTTCGAAAAAGTGGTGTTTTTTCAATTTTTGTGTCATATTTCACAATATTTTTTATAGTAAATTATATGAAATGATGAAAAAAATGGTATTTTTATAAAGTCCATTTAGTGACGAGAAAAACAGTGTAAAATATGTGTGGGTTACATAAACGAGTAAGAGGAAAATTTGACGTAAACACTAAGAGCGCAGAAACGTAAAAACAGCAGCGGTCACGAACGGACAGATTTGTGTAAAACCGCCCGGTCACTAAGGGGTTAAAAACAAAAATATTTTTTTTATTTTTTTTGTCTGGGGGGGGTTTAGTTAAATAGGACCTAGGCTGTCATCTAAAACTAATGTGCATGAAACAGTCTGAATGAGCTCAGCACACATAGGTGAACTGGCTCAGCAATGGGGTATTTCTATTCTCGGGACAAAATTCGGAAACTATTTAGGCTGGGGTCAGACCAGCGCACTTTTAACGTGCGTTCTGGCGCACATAATGACGGCCGCACTAGCAGCAGATGATGGGCAATGACGGCCAATATACGATGTACGGCCGCACAAAAGTACGGCCGTGCAAAGCAAGTGGAATTTGAACGCATTTTTTTGAGAACGCTGAACCGCTAGTACTGACCCACTGAGTGCGCAGCTGCGGCATAGCGGCGTGTTTGCGTGATTAGGAGATGTCAGACGCTGCTAATGTCCAGCCTACATAACGTCCAGACGCAAAAAGCGTTTTATTGACGATCCGTACAAAATCACGCCCGAAAATGCGCGTCGTCTGACTGTTTTTGTGCATTCCGTGAAAAAATACATCAATGCGTTCGGACGCACTTTTTCACGTTCGCGGGGAAAAATGCTTTCGTCTGACCCTAGCCTTAGCCTGGGTCTTTTTTGGCGGTTGTAGATTTTTGGGATTAAATTACGAAAAAGTGTGTTTTTACCATTTTTTCATCATATTTCATATTTTTTAGTAAATTATAGGATATGATGGAAATAATGGTATTTTTAGAAAGTCCATTTAATGGCGGGAAAAACGGTGTATAATATGTGTGGGTTGCATAAACGAGTAAGAGGAAAATTTGACCTATACACGAACAGCGCAGAAACGTAAAAACAGCAGCGGTCACTAAAGGACGGATTTGTGTAAAACCGCCCGGACACTAAGGCTAGGGTCAGACTAACGCATTTGTCGCGTTGTCCGTGAAAAAGTGCGTTCGAACGAATGGACGCATTTTTTCACGGAATACGCGATAGCGGTCATACGATGCGCATTTTCGTCCGTGATTTTGTACGGATCATCAATAAAACCCTTTTTGTGTCTGGACGTTATGTTGGCCGGACATTAGCAGCGTCTGACGTCTCCTAATCACACACACACGCCGCTATGCGGACGCAGCGCACTCTGTACGTCAGTAGTAGCGGTTTGACGTTCTAGAAAAAATGCGTTCGTTTGCCACTTGCGTTGCGCGGACGAACTTTCGTGCGGCCGTTCTTCGTATGTTACCCAGCATTGGACGTCATTTGCTGCTAGCACGGCCGTGATTTCGTGCGGTTAAACGCACATTAAAAATGCTTTCGTCTGACCTTAGCCTAAGGGGTTAAATAAGCATTGACCTCGTCCATGATGACTCCGATGACCTTTGCAGAGAGGTTAGGACCGTCCAATGCCAACCTCATCCGCATCTCTTTTTGAAGCTTCATCTCTTCTACGGTGGCTTGGGACAAGGCTGACCTGGCGCAGTCGTCCTCCATTAGGGCAGCAATGAGGGCAGCTTTTGGTTTGCTGCTTGTTGCCAGTCCCCATCGCCGAACCTCTGCCAATTCTTTACGTGTTATCCGTTTCAGGCGCAGGTAGACGTTCACCGTTCAGCATTTCAGGTGCCCATAAGTTCCCTCCAGCTGGAAAGGGCAATCCTACAGCGCTGCCTACAGTGTTACGGATCCTGGTACCCCAGGCACCCCTTTCCGCTGAACCCAGGAGGTATTCGTACCCCCCCCACAGAATAGCCGACACATGGACTGTGAGAGGAGTCCTTGCAGATTGAACAGCAAACGGAGAATGCCTTTAATCAGAGCTTTTTCAGTTACAGACATTCAAACGTAAAAAACACACACCCCTGCCTTGCTTTACACCATATCCCCCCAAAAACCTCCCTCTCCCCACAAACAAAAACACACCCTGGTCTTCTAACAAAGCAAACTGATACAGCCAGACTTGGGGGAGGGAGTGAAAGCATGGCAAATGGTTACAGCTTACAGATGGGGAAAAACACAGTATTTCACACAACACTAAATACAGAACAATTAAATATAAATGCAAATAAACATTGGGGCGGCCGTTCTGATACAACATTTAAAAGTAATGTTCTAATAAACAAGAAAAATGAATGTTACAGGAACTCACAAAAGTGAGTACACCCCTTACATTTTTGTAAATATTTTATCATATCTTTTCATGTGACAAGACTGAAGAAATTACACTTTGCTACAATGTAAAGTAGTGAGTGTACAGCTTGTAGAACAGTGTAAATTTGCTGTCCCCTCAAAATAACTCAACACACAGCCATTAATGTCTAAACTGCTGGCAACAAAAGTGACTACACCCCTAAGTGAAAATTTCCAAATTGGACCCCCTAGTGTAAAGTCCAAAGAATAAAATTAAGAGCACCAGTGCATATATCATTTGTTGTTTAACGTGTTAAATCCATTTGTTCAGTCAGTGCTAACTTGCAGTAATCCCCAATGCAACGTGAATTATATTATAAATCACTTGGCATTACACAGTCATTCTAGAGCGGAATTATTGGAAGCAACGACCAGAAGATAGACTCGTACACTGTGATTACTGGGCTTGTTCTCAATCTATGTGATATTTTAAAATATCATTTCTGATGTCTTGGGATCCTACACATTTTTTGTTTATCAAAGTACTGTAACTGGTGTTTTTTTTCTGCTGAACAGAATCTCTTCTGGGTTCGATATACTGCAGGGGACTTTAGAAATGAGTGATCAGGCAACCAAAATAAAAACTAAGAAAACAGACTTTAGTGGACTTAAAAATGCCAAAAACCTTTTTAAGGTAGAACGTAATTATTTCTCTGTGCATGCTACATTGCATGGACAGAATGTGTGATCATACAGTTGTGTTCAAAATTATTCAACACCCAATGCTGTAAAGGGTTTTAGGGAATTTAGTGTACATTTGTAATTGTATTCAGAATGAAATCCTACAAGGACTTTTTAAAGAACCATATGCAACTAAAATGACATCAATTGGTTTTGTAATACAGTAGTAAATGTTTCTTTTGTGAATTCTTCATTGACACAATTATTCAACCCCTTAAAGACTAGCACTCTGAAGAACAGAGGTTCATTCAAGTGTTTTCAATCAGGTATTGAAAACACCTGTGGATGTCACGGAGTAGCAATAAAGCATAATAAGCACCAATTAGGCAGCTTTAAAATGACTGTTACTCAGCTCCTTCTAGACATTTATTGGTGTGGTTACAAACATGGTGAAGTCAAGAGAATGGTCCAGGAAGACAAGAGAAGAGGTGATTACTCTTCACAGGAAGGGCAATGGCTATAAGAAGATTGCAAAGATGTTAAACATACCAAGAGAGACCATAGGAAGCATCATTCGCAAATTCAAGGCAAAGGGCACTGTTGAAACGCTACCTGGTCGTGGCAGAAAGAAGATGCTGACTTCGACTGCTGTGCGCTACCTGAAGCGTGGAGTGGAGAAAAGTCCCCGTGTGACTGCTGAGGAACTGAGAAAAGATTTGTCAGATGTGGGTACTGAAGTTTCAGCTCAGACAATACGGCGCACACTGCGTAATGAAGACCTCCATGCCAGAACTCCCAGGCGCACCCCCTTGCTGTCTCCAAAGAATAAGAAGAGTTGACTGCAGTATGCCAAAAGTCATGTGGACAAACCACAGAAGTTTTGGGATAGTGTTCTGTGGACTGATGAAACAAAATTAGAACGGTTTGGGCCCATGGATCAATGCTATGTTTGGAGGAGGAAGAACAAGGCCTATGAAGAAAAGAACACCTTGCCTACTGTGAAGCATGGCGGGGGGTCAATCATGCTTTGGGGCTGTTTTGCTTCTGCAGGTACAGGGAAGCTCCAGCGTGTGCAAGGTACCATGAATTCTCTTCAGTACCAGGAGATATTGGATGACAATGTGATGCAGTCCGTCACAAACCTGAGGCTTGGGAGACGTTGGACCTTTCAACAGGACAATGATCCCAAGCATAGCTCCAAGTCCACTAGAGCATGGTTGCAGATTAAAGGCTGGAACATTTTGGAGTGGCCATCGCAGTCACCTGACTTAAATCCGATTGAGAACCTCTGGTGGGAGTTAAAGAAAGCAGTTGCAGTGCGCAAGCCTAAGAATGTGACTGAACTGGAGGCTTTTGCCCATGACGAACGGGCGAAGATACCCGTAGATCGCTGCAAGACACTTGTGTCAAGCTATGCTTCACGTTTAAAAGTTGTTATAACTGTAAAAGGATGTTGTACTAAGTACTAAGATTGAATGTCTCTTGGGGGTTGAATAAAACTGATAATGATGTGAGCACAGAAAAGACATTTGTGGTTATTTCATTATAAATGTTATGTTATTATTATTATTATTATTCTTTATTTATAAAGCGCCAGCATATTCCGCAGCGCTGTACAATAGGCACAGTATAGACAGGGTTACAATACATTGAACAACATTTGACAAACAGTACAGGAGGAGATGAGGCCCTATTCCCGTAGGAACTAACAATCTGGGAGGGTTGGGGTTGGAAACAGGAGGAGAGGACTGTAAGGTGAGAGTGATTGATGGTTGCGTCAGTGAGTTGGGTGGTAGGCTTCCCTAAATAGGAATGTTTTAAGGGAGCGTTTGAAGGAAGAGAAGTTAGGGGAAAGTCTGACAGTACGAGGGAGAGCGTTCCAGAGAGTGAGGGCTGCGCATGAGAAATCCTGCAGTATATCATGGGAAGAGGTGATGCGGGGAGAAGCTAGGCGCAGGTCACTGTTTGACCTTAGGGAGCGGGCTGGGGTGTATTTGGTGATTAGTGAGGACAGGTAGTGGGGAGCTGAGTTAGTGAGGGTTTTGTAGGTAAGGATAAGGATTTTGAACTTAATTCTGCAGTGGATGGGGAGCCAGTGAAGGGACTCGCAGAGGGGAGCGGCAGAGACAGAGCGGCGGGTGAGGTGAATTAGCCTGGCGGAGGCGTTCAGGATGGATTGTAGGGGGGAGAGGCGGGACAGAGGGAGGCCAGATAAGAGATTATTGCAATAGTCGAGTCGGGAGATTACCAGGGCGTGTATGAGTTGTTTTGTGGTGACAGCGGTAAGCAATGGCCGAATTCTGGAAATATTACGCAGTTGGTATCGGCAGGAGGAGGAAAGAGACTTGATGTGGGGGATGAAGGAAAGAGCAGAGTCAAGTGTAACTCCAAGACAGCGAACTTGGTTTGATGGGGAGATGGTGATACCCTCCACCGTGATAGAGAAGTCAGGAGGTGGGGAGGCATTGGAGGGAGGAATAAGTAGGAGTTCAGTCTTTGACATGTTGATCTTTAGGTGGTGGGAGGCCATCCAGGAGGAGATGCCAGATAAACAGTCACTGACTTTTGAGAGGACAGGGGGAGAGAGATCAGGGGTAGAGAGGTAGATCTGAGTGTCATCAGCGTAGAGGTGGTAATTAAAGCCAAAGCTGTTGATGATTTTGCCCAGGGAGTAGGTGTAGATGGAAAAGAGCAGAGGACCAAGGACAGAGCCTTGAGGTACACCAAGAGATAGAGGCAATGAAGAGGAGGAGTTACCAGCAAAGGACACACAGAAGGACCTGTTGGATAAATAGGAGTCAACCCAAGCAAGTGCAGTGTCACCGAGACCCAGAGAGTTGAGGGTCTGTAGAAGGAGGGGGTGGTCAACAGTGTCAAAAGCAGCCGAGAGGTCAAGCAGGATGAGAATAGAATAGTGGCCGTGTTTTTTAGCAGTTAGGAGGTCGTTGGTGACTTTGGTGAGGGCAGTTTCAGTTGAGTGTAGGGGACGGAAGCCAGATTGCAGGGGGTCAAGTAGAGAATTGGAGGACAGGAAGAGGGAGAGGCGGTTGAAGACTATTTTTGCTAAGAGCTTAGAGGTAACGGGAAGCAGGGATACAGGGCGGTAGTTGGATGGAGAGTTGGGATCGAGGGATGGTTTCTTTAGTAAAGGGGTAACTAGCGCGTCTTTGAAGGCGGATGGAAAGGAGCCAGTGGAGAGAGATAGGTTGAAGATGTGTGTGAGAGCAGGGGTGAGGGAGGAGGAGAGGGGAGGAATTAGATGTGAGGGAATGGGGTCGAGCGGGCACGTGGTGAGATGTGAGGAGGACAATAAGGAATTGACTTCCTCCTCAGTGGCTGGGAGGAAGCGGCAGAGGGTGGCAGAGGGGGGCACCTGTGGGAGTGGAGGTGGCAGATAACTATCTTGTGTTGGGATGTTGCTTCTGATAGTTATAGATTTACTGAGGAAGTAGTCTGCCAGGTCTTGAGCGCTGAAGGCAGCTGTGGGGGGAGGTGCAGGTTGGTAGAGGAGGGTGTTGAAGGTGGACCAGAGCCGTTTAGGGTTGGAGGACAGCGTAGATATAAGAGATGAGAAGGATTGTTTGGCCAAGTGGAGGGCAGAGGTGTATGACCGGAGAATAAACTTGAAGTGAACAAAATCAGCTTCAGAGCGGGATTTCCTCCAGGCACGCTCTGCAGTGCGGGAGCATCTTTGCAGGTAGCGAGTCTGGAGGATGTGCCAGGGCTGAAGCTGGCGGCGTGGGGCCTTACAGAGTCGAAGAGGAGCAAGAGTGTCTAGAGCAGAGATAAGAGTAGTGTTGTAGTGATTAGCGGCAGCATCAGGGCAGGTGAACGATGAGGTGTGAGGGAGGTGGTGAAGTAGGTTGGAGAATTGATGGGGGTCCACAGCATGTAGATTTCTGCGAGTGTGTGTGCGGGGTGGGGGAGCAGGGTGTTTAGGAAGTCCAGATAGGTTGAAAGAGAGAAGGTGGTGGTCAGAGATGGGGAAAGGGCGACAGTTGAACTCAGAAATGGAGCAGAGGTTGGAAAAGACAAGGTCAATAGCGTGACCATCGCGGTGGGTAGGGAGGAGGGAGGATTGTGTGAGTCCAAGGGAGGACGTGAGTGAAAGAAGTTTGGAGGCAGCAGGGGCGGAAGGATCATCAATGGGAATGTTGATGTCCCTGAAAATTAGGCATGGAAGATTAGAAGACAGGAAGTGAGAAAGCCAGGTAGCAAAGTGGTCAAAGAACTGGGAGGTTGGTCCCGGTGGGCGGTAGATGACTGCCACCCTGAGGGCCAGAGGAGAGAACAGGCGGATGCAGTGTGTCTCGAAGGAGGAGAAGGAGAGGGATGGGGGTGGAGGGAGATGCTGGTAGGTGCAGTTGGAAGAGAGCAGGATTCCGACCCCGCCACCATTTCTCTCACCCGGTCTGGGGGTATGGCTCAAGTGTAGACCGCCATGTGAGAGAGCAGCAACGGAGGCCGTGTCAGAGGGAGTTAGCCAGGTTTCAGTTAAAGCTAGGAGGTTGAAGGAGTTTGAAAGGAAGAGGTCATGGATGGCTGTGAGTTTGTTAGATTTGTCTGACCTACACGTGCCTCTTTGATTTAATTGTAAGCAAGATGACTGAATGATCAAAATCAATGTCAAACTGGCCAAAACACTCAATTTCAGTGGGGGTTGAATAATTTTGAACACAACTGTATATACTGTATATATTTATGTAACAGGAGTCCGGTGTATAACTATAGTAAAAGATCAATTCCTTGCTTTGGGACCGCTGTCAGCCGTCAATAAATACCAATCCAAATAGAAATTGCACGCCGGAGACTTGTATCAATACAGGATACATTTATTGTTCTCTCTTGGAACAATTTATCCTGTATTGATACAAGTCTCCAGTGCGCACTTTCTATTTTGGATTTGTGTATATATATATATATATACACACATTTAAATTGTGGTGGAGGACAAAAAAGTGAGATTAAAAGCCTCCACACTGCAAATAATAAAGTTTATAGTTGCAGAAGTACATTTACCCACCCTAGTAATTCAGAGAACTGCTTACAGAGCTCATGTGCTACATTCCCCAAATGCAGCAAAGAACTCTAGGTAGGACATGCATATGAAGTCCACAGATTCTCACTTTTTTGCATCTAGGATTTGTAATAACACAAAACCCTCCTTGCCAGTGCAGTGCCATACTAGATTACTTTTTTTTTTTTTTTTTTAAACATATTTTTATTCATCTTGGTTCAACATACATCAAAAACAGATAAATAGACGTCTCAGTAAACATCAGTATCAAATATTCAACTAATACATAGACATGGCATCCAGTGTCCGAATAATTACTGTGCAACTCCCTTTAAAACCCATGAGATCCACATGGAGGTCGGTTAAGTGCGGGCATCTACCGGATCTGAGGGGGTGGAAGCCAGAAAACGGGACAAGGAGTGATCAGGGGGCCTTGCGGGATGGGTGGGGCATCTCGCAACATCTGTAGTGAGTACCATGGGGTGCAGAAAAAGGCATGACGTAAGGAGTCCTTCGTTTCGCATGGCAGGGTGCGAATAAGGGGGGTCCAATTGGTAAAGAAAGACTGAGTCTTCTTTTCTTGCTGCATCGCAGCCTCGGTCCAGTCCGCCAAAAATATGGCGTATATTCTGTCATAAACCATGCGAAAGGAAGGAGGGGTAGCGGAGATCCATTGGGACAAGATCGCCTTCTTGCCTGTTGCAGCTAACAGGGTGAGCCAAAATCGATGTGACTTACCAAAAGGTCTGGGGGTGTGAGGGGTCGGACGATTAAAGATGGCCCATTCCGGGGTAAAGGGGATTTCTAGACGCAGAACCTGTGAACCAAATCGTCGTATTGTGTCCCAAAACAGCGTAATAAAAGGACATGACCATAAACAATGCCGCAAGTCAGCCTTAGTACCTTGACATTTTAAACAGTTTGCATTTGGTGACAGTCCCGCTCGAGCCATTCTGTCAGGCGCCATATACGCTCGATGAAGTATTCTATAGAACATGTCCCAGTAGTTAGCAGAGGGTAGAGAGTGCCTGGACAGTAAGGTGGTCCCTATCAAATCTTGTACGGAAAGCTCGGGAAAAATTGTGGTCCATCTAGTTATTGCTGCCCAAGGGAGTTTAGTGGGTAACGCGGATTGTAGAAGTGCGTATATAGTAGAGGTAGAGGGAGGGGACAGAGGGCGGGCAAACAGGAGTGTGTCGAGCGAATTAGCTAGGTCATTTGGGGACAATGTGCTCAACTGGGTAAGGAGAAATTGCTTTAATTGCAAGTAAAATACCGGGTGAATATCTAAGGGCATAATTCGGTTTTTCAAGGTCGTGTAGGAAAACGGCAAGCCTGACAGTCCATCAATGTAGTGGTGCATCTGAGTAAAACCGCGGTGGGCCAGAGTATGGAAGATTGGAGCAGGGGAGGCATTTTGGAAGTGAGGGTTGTGCAGTATAGGTGACCACAAAGTCGTTCGCCATGTGAGCTGAAGGCGCCTGCGAATCTTAATCCAGGCCGCTTTCGTGGAGGACAATAGTGGGTTAGAACGCAGACTAGGGGGGACATTGGGTGAGCTTTGATGGAGGAACGCCGATAAGGAAGAGGAAGGAAGCAATGCCTGCTCAACCTGTAAGGGCACAAAGTGCGAGGTATCATTCAGCCAGTCGACAGCATAACGGTAAAGGGCCGCCAAATTATAGTCAATTATGTTCGGAAAGTTAATACCTCCCCTCGCCAGCGACTGTTGGAGCGCGGGAAGTGGAATACGTGCTCGTTTACCTTGCCAAATGAATGCCGCGTATAGTCTATTTAATATACGGAGATCTGTGGGCTTCAATAATAGAGGCAGAACCTGTAGGGGATAGAGTAATTTGGGAAATAAAGTCATTTTAATAAGCGCGGCCCTTCCCATGTACGACAACGGGAGAGAGCTCCATGCCTCCAAGAGAAATTTAGTTTGGTTGAGGTGGGGGTCAATATTGAGGCTGTACATTTGAGAAAGGTCCGTCGGTAGGATGATTCCTAGGTATTTAATGAAAGGTGTGGGGGCCCAAGAGAAGGGGAACTGTCTGAGCCAATCTCCCCGAGGTTTTAATCCCAGGGGCAGAGCGACAGACTTTACGTAGTTAATTTGGAAACCAGAGGCTGTGTGAAATGAATCAAATAAGGCCATCAATGGCGTAATAGCAGACTCTGGGTTCGAAAGAAACAATAGCAGATCGTCTGCAAAAGCCACCACTTTTAGCGTCACCGAAGAGGACAAACTAATACCCGTAATAGCCGGGCACGTCTCTATAATGCGAAGGAGGGGTTCCAGGGCAAGATTAAACAATAATGGTGATAAGGGACACCCCTGTCTGGTTCCTCTCCCTAGTACAAAGGGAGTAGAATTAAGGCCATTCGCTGTGATTACTGTGGAAGGGTTATTGTAGAGCGCGCGGAATAGGGACAAGAAGACCTTTCCGAAGTGGTGGAACTTAATGAATCTCTCTATATAGGCCCAGGATATCCTATCGAACGCGTTATCGGCGTCGCAACTCAATAGAAGGTTTGAGGCTTGTGGTGTAAGGGAGGAGGACCATATGGCCGCTATAGCCTTGCGTATGTTTGTGGTAGAGTGTCGGCCCGCAAGGAAACCGGTTTGCTGAGGGCCCACTAGTCGAGCCATCGGTCTCTGTAGACGTCCAGCCATGATGGTAGATAACAGTTTCAAGTCAGTGTTTAATAATGCAATAGGCCGATAGGAAGTGACCAAGGTAGGATCCCTTCCCGGCTTGGGGAGCACCACTACTCTGGCTGCGTTAAAAGTCGGGGGGGGTTCTTCCCCTTGTAGAATGTTATTATAAAGTGAGACCAAGTGTGGGACCACCGAGCCCGAAAGGAGTTTGTAATATTCTGCCCCAAATCCATCTGGTCCTGGGGTTTTCCCATTTTTGAGCAAAGTTATCGCTTTTTGGACTTCGATGTGCGAAATCGGCGCTGAAAGGGCATCTCTCTCAGTTGGGGATAATTTAGGAATTTGTGCTTTATGAAAGATATTTAATTGTGTCGGACAATCGTCAGGGCCTGTCTTGTAGAAGTCAGAAAAACATTGCCGGAAATACCCAACAATATCTACTGGGTCAGTAAGTAAGGTACCATCCGTGGTTTTAATTTGGGAGATAAAGGGTCTGGTTTGAGTCTGGGAGCGAACCAGGTTGGCCAGGAGGCGACCATGCTTGTTACCAAAGCGATAGAACCGGGATTTCTGATGCTGCCAGGAGCGCTGTGCTTGGGTGGTAGCTAGAGTGTCGTATCTGGCTTTGTCTTGTTTATACGTCTGCAATGCATCAGGGGTTGGGTCAGTCAAATAAGCTCTGTAACTCCTGAGCAAATCCGAATGGGCCTCAGTAAGATGCAGGGCGTCTTCCCTCCGTTTCCGGGCCGTAAACTCCATAATCTGTCCCCGTAGCACTGCTTTTGACGCTGACCAAAATAAATTGACATCCTCTACATGTTCAATGTTGTCGTCGGTGTAGTTGTGCCAAGCAAGCTCAACGTGTGATGTAAATTTACCGGACGTCATGAGATGAGAAGGGAAACGCCAGTTCCGTGAATAGGACCGTGGGCTTCCCAGTTTCATCTCCATTGAGACCGGGGCGTGATCAGTGAGTGTAATCGGGCCAATCTCAGTGCCTAAAGCACGGGAAGTAAGAGTGTCCGAAATTAAAAAGAGGTCTAGGCGCGAAAATGATTTGTGGGGGTCGGAATAAAATGTGAAGTCCCTGCCCGTTGGGTTGTGCACGCGCCATATGTCAACCAAATCAAAATGCGTCATTAGATAGGTCGGACCAGTGAGTTGCGAGCGCCCTCTAGGTGTCACACGGCTTGGGGCTCGGTCGAGTATCAAGTCCGGTACGTCGTTAAGGTCCCCTCCCACTATTCTGTGAGAAGCGTCGTGAAGATGGAGCAACGGGAGTAGCGTTCTATAGAATGGTAAATTCGGGCCATTAGGGGCATAGATATTGAGTAATTGAAAGTGTTCCTGTCCAATCCTAAGCGTGAGGAGGGAGTACCTGCCGTCCGCATCATTAACCGCTACCGTGTCAGTGTATGGAAGTCTCTTATTTAAGAGAATTGCAGTGCCTCTAGATTTTTGAGTGTAAACCGAGGAAGTTTGATATCCCACCCAGGGGGCCCGCAGGGTTTGGTCCGATTTAGTCCAGTGAGTTTCTTGGAGGAAAACGATATCAGGGTCTAACCTCTTTAAATATTGGATTACTTTCTTACGTTTAATTGGCGAATTAAGACCCTCAACATTCCAGGATACTACCTTAAAAGAATTACGTGTGAATATTTGAGGTTCAACAGAGGACGGGAGTGAGGTATTAGTGTCATGTATTATGGTGGATGCCATAATCGAATTCGAGAGGATGTAAAGGAAGAAGCAACATTAAAGGGGGTTAGGGCCCGTCCCAGCAGCGGTCCCCGCACCTCAAGCACAATATAAGACGTCAATATCCGTAGGTGTATCAGTAGAAGAGCGAACCAAGACATTTTAACTATAAACAACAAATTAACCAAGTATCTAACAGAAAAGATATGAACCATATAACAGAGAAAATCAAAAGGCTCCGTTTGGGAAGTGGAAGTCCATCTCCTCCATGGCGATTTTGTCCAATGACACGTCGCTGAGTGGTGGAGTTGTCTGTGTAGCACATAGAGAAATCGCAAACTACTATAAGAACACAATAAAGAAAAACGCAAACCAACATTAGTGGATGTTAATGTTCGTGGTATATCCATGACACAGCTTTTGCAACCATCATTGGGGAGGTGTAGATTGGCGTCGTTGCTGCTGATCTGATCCATCTCCCAAGATTGCTGAAGCGTCGAACGGTGTGTCGTAGAACGTAACCTGACCGTGAAGGTGCACTCGAAGACGCGCCGGATATTGTAGGGTGAATCTGATGTTGGCCGCCGCCAATTTTGTACAGACAGGGGCAAACGCCCTACGACGGGCAGCTAAAGACGCCGAAAAGTCCTGGAAAAGACGCAATGTAGTTCCCTGATAATCCAAAGCGCCGGCTTTTCTGTACGCTTGTAGAATGTTGGTTTTATCCATGAAGTTGAGCAATTTAAATATGACCGTGCGAGGGCGGGTCAACGATGGGGAGAGATCAGGCCCCAATCTGTGGACTCGCTCAACCACCAGTGGTACATTGGTAGCGATGCCCAAGGCTGTGGGAAGCCAAGTACTAACAAAGTGTTGAAGTTGCGGGCCTTTCACAGTCTCAGGGAGTCCCACAATGCGTAAATTATTTCTGCGGCTTCTGTTTTCGAGGTCATCAATTTTGTCCAGTAAGGTGGAAAGCAAGGAGTCATGAGAGTCCACAGTTGTTTGAAGAGGAGTAAGCCCATCCTCCAATGTAGACACTCTGTCCTCTACCTCCGTCAAACGTTGGGCTTGAGAGGTAAGTTGGGAAAGCGCCAGTTCGAGGGACGCTGAGAGACGGCCCAGTTTTTCATCCAGTAGTGGCGATAGTATGGCTGTAAACTCAGCCATTTGAGCGGTGGTTACGGGCGTAGGTGTAAGCGCCAATTGTGGGCTAGACGGAGCGCTACCCAGGTCCGATGTCGAGTGGGTCGGAGATCTGGCCTGCGCAAGGGCACTCTTTCCCTGTCCTTTGGTCGTTTGCCGTCTGGAGGATTTAGACGTTGAAGCAATGAATTTGTCCATGGTGACGGGAGTTACCAGATCTAGTAGTGTCCAGAAAATTTGAAAAAACGCAGATAGTGCAGAGTGTCCAGAGAAATTATAACCCGCAGACAGTGCGGAGTGTCCAGAAAAGTTATAACCCGCAGACAGGGCGGAGTGTCCAGAAAATTGTAATTGTGGGCAATTTAAATGTATGTGGTGCCTCTATCCTCACCGAATGGAAAGTCAGGACAGCAACCCAAAAGAAAAAATTACTGAGCTTGACGCAGAGTCTAGAAAAAATTAACACGTGGGCCTCCAAGACGGGGAGCCAAGATAAATTGTGTTATGCGTTTTTCACCTTAGTGATTTGCACTGTTTCTCCAGTATAGACAGCGGAGAGTGTCCAGAAAAATTATAATGTATAGACAGCGGAGAGTGTCCAGAATAATTACTGTATAGACAGCGGAGAGTGTCCAGAAAAATTATAATGTATAGACAGCGGAGAGTGTCCAGAAAAATTATACTGTATAGACAGCGGAGAGTGTCCAGAAAAATTATACTGTATAGACAGCGGAGAGTGTCCAGAAAAATTATTATGTATAGACAGCGGAGAGTGTCCAGAAAAATTATTATGTGGACTATCAAAAGAAAAAAAAAGAAAAAAATAATAATTTGATGTTTTGAGACGGTGGGCTGCGCAGGGCCCACCAGAAAAATTGATTATGCGTGGGTATAGGGTCTCCCAGGGGTCACCACAAAAATTGAAAGTATAGGATCAGTGGGCCTCCTAGGGGTCAACAAAAAGTGCCAATACAGAGTGTTCCCGCCCAACACAGCAGGATGGCATGTAAGCAGTGGGACACACGGCCTGGGTCCAGGACTGAGCCCTCCGAGGACGGTGAGGGGCGAGAGCACTCCCGCCGGAAGCCTCCGGCAACTGTCCACGTGCGCCGGATCAGGTGCCGCCAAACTGACCCCAGCAAACGGCGCCGAGGAAGCGCAAGAAGAGGAAGCCGGCGCCTCAACACAGGGGTCCGAGGCAGCGGAGGGTAAAGAAAATGGCGCACTCACCCCAACGGGCGCGATAGCAGCGCGCTCGAGCGCAGCGTCAGGCTTCAGTCCGGGCCTGTAGAAGGGTCACGCACCCGCACAGCCGTGCGGGTATGGAACGGCCAAAATCTGGCCCACGGACCTCCGGGGATGAAGAGGGCGACAATTAGTTAGTCAGCAGCGGCGTGGCAGGCAGGGATGCCTCAGATGCCATCAGATGGGAAACCTCTTCTAACGGAGCTGTCTTAAAATGCGGCCATTACTTAGGCCCGCCTCCCGGAAGTCTCACTAGATTACTTTTTAGCAAAGGTCAGTTTATACAATGAGTCACAGCCACTCCTGTACAGCTGTTTCGGGTTTATTATTTCCTCATCAGCAGGAGATAGTCTGTAACTGTTTGTTCGATGATGCTTTACCCCTACAGCAACTCAATAGGCATTTAAGTTGTGGTGGAAGGCAAAAAAGTGAGATTAAAAGCCTCCACACTGCAATATATACTTTATTATTTGCAGTGTTGAGGCTTTTTGCAGGTTGGGATGTCTGCATACATGAGAAAAATAAAAGCACATGCAAAATATCATTAACATAAAAAAAACCAAAATAAGAACAATTCATTTTTTGCTGTTAGTGTCCCGTTAACCCATTCCCGACCGCTGTCTTACATAGTACATCCTGCGGGGAAATCCACTTAACGACCGCGGACTTACTATATACGTCATGGTCTCCTAACCTCCCTCCCTATACTCACCTCTCTGTCCGAGCTTCCGCAGCGGTCTGGCAGGCTGGAAGTCTGCCCTGCCTTTTCAAGGGGCCCGGCAGTCGCGATGACTGCCTGGAGTGAGAAATTTGAAAAGGGAAAGGGAGGTCTCCTTTGGAGTCTTCTCCCTCCCACACCATTCCACGTACAAAAAAAAAAAAAAAGTACCGCTGGAAAGGGGAGAGTCTCCCCTTTTCAGCAGGATCTGTCATTAACCCCTCCGTTGTCGGAACGGGATTCGGCACCAAATTGCGATTCCATCCCAGAAGTGGCAGACATCTTGAATGTTAGCCAAGCCTCCAGGTCACCCCCCACCCACTGATGTCATCACCATATGTGCGATGACGTCAGTGGGCCAGTTAACCCCCTAGCTGCCAAGTGTTGATAGGGGATCCTTTGGATCTCCGTATCTCCCAATCCGTGGCAGCTACAGGGTCATGTTTGATTTCATTGGAGATGCACAGGTCGCTTTACTTTTATCCATCTATAAGCATGTAGATCATCTTGATACACCCTCATGGGTATGGATGCCTTTTCCTTTTATGCAATGGCCTTTGTTTCCTAATTCTTCATTTAGAAATTGGTGTAAAGTAAAAGATAATTGCATTTTAACATAGCATGAATTTAATAGAAGTTGTCGTAGAACTCAAATTCCATCTCTCTGTTCAGAATCTGAGAAAACCAAAGCATCACATTGTCAGGAAGAGAAAAATAAATAAATGAGCGGTATGGATTGTAACACTGTCGAGATTTACAGCTATTTCCCCAGAACGAAGGCAGCACAGTGTCTTTGTATGCACACCTCAATGCATCTGTGTATATGTGGTTCAGATTAATCTAAGACATACTATGATAAGGAACGAGACATCCTTTTTACGACTCCGTGCTATACGTTTGATTCAATAAGGTTGTCAGTTTCTTTATATTTGATAATAGTAGTGAAGTCAGAGCACAGGTGGGAAACTCATTCACTAATTTATTTATTTATAAAGGATTTTACCAGGAAGGATACATTGAGATTTCTCTCGTTTTCAAGTATGTCCTGGGTTCAAGAACATTGAAGTGTTACAGTTACAGAAATACAAAGTAATACAATGTAAGATATTAACAACACAAATATACAGATTAACAGAAAATAAATATGTAGGAAATAGTCATTATGTTACATGTTTACAGGTGCATTCTGTATTGAGGTATGTTAGTAAGGAACTCTTGAGTGACTTAAGACTGGTGGAAGATTTGATGGTGTCTGGGAGGTTATTCCATAATTGCGGTGCTCTGTAGGAAAATGAGGATCGAGCCACTGTCTTTTTGTATTGTGGTATTGCAAGTAAGGTGCTGGTCCTGGATCGGAGGTTATAGGATGAGGGAACTGCTGGGGGAAGCAGTATATTCAGGTAGGGTGGCAGCTTCCCAGAAAAGCTCTTAAACACCAGGCTGGAAAGGTGAAGGGTGCGTCTAGATTCCAGCGATGGCCAGTTTAGCTCTTTTAACATGTCACAATGGTGGGTCATGTAGTTACATTGTAATGCAAAGCGGCAGAATGAGTTATACAATGTAGTAAGTTTCTGAAGATGTGTTTGCGGGGCGGCTGTGTACACTACATCTCCGTAATCAATAGCCGGCATAAGCATTTGTTGTACAATCTGCTTTCTTACCGCGGGGCTCAGGCAGGATTTGTTTCTGTACAGGGGGCCTAGTTTGGGGTAAAGTTTAGATGAGAGTTTTTCGATGTGAGGGCCAAAGGATAGATTAGGGTCCAACCACATACCTAGATATTTGAGAGAAGTGACTGTGGTCAGCGGGCCATTTGATTTTGTCCCAACACATAAGTGGGGATTTTGCAATTTGTGTAGTTTAGGTTTTGTTCCAAAGAGCATCGTTACAGTTTTGTCATTACTTAAAAAAAGTTTGTTGTGCTTGATCCACTTTTCTACCTCTGTGAATTGTTCTCGCAGCACGGCTTCCAGCTGCCGGAGATTTGGTTTGATGGTATAGATTACAGTGTCGTCTGCATACATATGTATAGTTGAGGCTTTGCAGACGTTGGGCAGATCATTTATGAATATTGTGAATAGCAGGGGGCCGAGTATTGAGCCTTGGGGTACTCCGCACGTGACTGGGAGCGGGAGGGAGGAGCTGCCAGAAATTGACACATATTGTGATCGGTCGGATACATATGATTGAAACCAGGTTAACGTGCGATCACCAATGCCAGAGTTTTTAAGTTTTTCTAACAAGATGCCATGGTCTACTGTGTCAAAGGCCTTGGCAAAATCAAGGAAGATGGCTCCAGTTAGGTTTCCTTGTTCCATCCCAGCCTGGATATCATTACAGACTTTTAAAAGGGCGGTTGTAGGGGGGCGTGTCCGGCGGCTAACCAAGATGGCCGCGTGATCCCGGAGCTCCTCTCTCATCCCAGCTAACACCAGCATTACCGCAGCCCAGCCCGATCGTTTTTGGAGCAGACTACACCCCATGGACCCCGGACAACGGCAGGTACCGGGAGATGCCTCCAAAGTTAAAAAAAATCCTCCCACAGGGCCGCCTGCCCGCTCTATTTGGAGACCGCACGCCAAGCAGGGAACCCTCTGCCTCCCCTAAGATGGCGGCCGCCACCCCGCGCTCACCAGACAGCGGCCCAGCTACACGTGGGGATATAGAGGGGTTGCTCTCCACGTTCCGAGCGGACATTAAGCGAGATATACAGGAGGGGCTAGCGGCAGTGAGGGCCGAGATTGATGCGGTGGGAGCACGAACAGACGCCCTAGAAAGGGCAAACGATAACTCAGCCAAAGCTATAACGAAATGGCCCAGCATTTGGAGGTTCTCACTGAAGAAGTCCACCAACTCCAGCGTGCTCAGGAGGATCAAGATAACAGATCCCGTCGGAACAATATACGCCTCAGAGGGGTTCCAGAAGATGTTACTGACTTACAGGATTTTATGCACAGGTACCTGCTCAGCCTCTTGCCTGATACACCCCCAGAACATTGCTTGTTTGACAGGGTTCATAGAGCCTTACGACCCAGGCCACGGCCGGGAGAGCGACCTAGAGATATTATTGCTAGATTTCATTATTATGGGGTGAAAGATGCGGTGGTTGCAGCTGCTAGAACGCAAACTCCGTCCATTGACAACGTTATGCCGAAACTGTTTATTGATCTCTCTCCACTTACTCTACAAAATCGCCGCTCCTTTAAACCTGTTACGGACCTCCTGATTGCGAGCAACATCAGATATCAATGGGGATTCCCGTTTAAACTTGTGGTATCCCACCACGGCACTACGCACATTTTGGAAGATCTGCAGAGGGCTGACCGATTTCTTCAGGCGCTGGGCCTAGCAGACACGCGATCCTCTCCACCACGAGGGGGATCCTTTTCATCGCAACGAATGGAGACCGAATGGTCGCAGGCCTCGCCAAAAGAAAGACGGCCTCGTCCCTCGCCACCCCCTCCACCATGAATGCCGTCTTTACATTTTGCCACATGGGGCATACCCGAGGCTGCAGGGTCTCTGCTGATACTGTAATATACTCGGATTCGGAACTTGTCTAAATTTCTTTCTCTTTCATACAACACCACAGCCTTCTTGGGATGATGGACCTCTGATGGGATCCGAACGAGATCTGGTTAACACCACTTGGTGGATGTCGAAGACCACCCCTCCGCCCAGGGCTCTGGGCGCCCTTCTCGGTCTCTCCCCCGAAGTGGACGTCTTTGGGGGAAGGTTGAAAGCCGAGACTGTTTCCCTACTAGTTGGGATCCTAGTCGGATTGTATTTTTTTTCAATCCGAGTTCTTATGTCTTTTGTGCTTTCTTTTTTGTTTTTTATTTTTCCCTTTTTTTACCTTTTTTTTTTACTCTCTTTTTGCAGGCGTATTTATTATTCCCTGGTTTTATTTTTTTACTTTTTACTTTTTTCCTTTTTTCGATCAAGGTCTCAAAGGGTCAGGTAAAATGTGGTCATTTGTTAACGAATGTGATCTCTTATACCGCATGTCTGCTCTAGGATTCTTAATATACCATTGTCAATATCTCATGCTTTCATTAATGTGTCTAGCCTGAATGTGTCAGAGTTTATTCGCCCACTGAGGCCTCCCCTATACACTTTCCATAAATGCCGCTACATGTAATATCGCATAACGTAAAAGGATTTAATAATCCAATGAAACGACGTAAGGCGATGAGATCCTATGTGTCTGTGGGTGCGGACATTCTCCTCCTCCAGGAAACGCACTTCGCGCAGGGTAAATCCCCCAGATTTTTTGATAAGAGATTCCCACTGCATTACCACGCCTGTGCCCATACGAAACACCGGGGAACCTCTATTTTTTTCCATTCCCGGGTTAATTTTGTACTTCGCAGAAAAGTGTCGGATAAGGAGGGGAGGTTTCTTTTTCTTCAGGGCACTATTGACAATAGACCAATTTCACTCCTTAACGTCTACGCCCCTAACACCAGGGACCCTGCCTTTTATGTCCGGCTCTCGACTTTGCTAGAACCCTTTCCAGGGGGGGAAGTGATTATCGGAGGCGACTTTAATTCCATCCTTGACCTGGCCTTAGATAGATCTACTGCCCCCACTCAGTCTGACTCTCATCCTAACCGCCCACTCCTTAAAGATTTTTTGCAGCAAACACAATTAGTAGACGCATGGCGCCTCCTACATCCCACGACAAGAGACTACACATTTTACTCCCACCCGAACGTAACATATACGAGAATTGACTTTGTCTTTGTTCCCCAACGGGCAGCGAGGGAGGTACTATCTGCTAAGATACATGAGATCACCTGGTCGGACCATGCCCCACTGAGCGTGGTCTTGGCGGATGGGGCCAGGGGCTCTCCCCGCCCTCCCTGGCGTCTTCCTGACGCCCTGTTGCTGAAACCTGAAATCATAGCTGAAATGGACTCAGCCTTGGCAAACTTTGTCCTGGATAATGACCCCGCTCATTACCTCCCAGATCTGCTGTGGACAATCCATAAGGCAGTCCTAAGAGGTCGGCTCATAGGCCTGCAAGCGGCACACTATAAACAATTACGCGCCCAAATGACTGACCTGACTACCAACCTTGCAAATCTAGAGAAGACGCACAAAGCCCAACCCGACGCGTTGATCTGGAACAGAATAGTGACTACCAGAGGTGAATTGAATTCCCTGCAGACGGATAGGGCTCTGGGTGACCTTCGTAGAGTTGGACAGCTATTTTTTGAGAAGGGTAACAAACCAGATGCAATGCTAGCTCGCAAATTGTTTGCTCTGCGTAAGCGCAACTCCATAGCAAAAATCCAGAGGTCAGGGTCCTCTCCGGCAGTAGCCCCGTTAGAAATAGCAGAAGAATTTGCGCGTTATTATTCTAAATTGTATGATGGCACAACAGCCCCGCCTGACAGCCAGAAACAACAAAAGATTAGATCATTTTTGGAACAATTACCATTACGTTCGTTGACTCAAGCGCAGGCGGCAGCTCTGGGGACCCCAATTACTGCAGAGGAGATCCTCCCATTTATGAAAGAACTCCGGACATCTAAAGCCCCAGGCCCGGACGGATTTAGCCCCTTATATTATAAGAAATTCCGAACTCAATTAGCCCCCTCCTAGCAAATATGTATAATGGCTTCATAGAAGGCAGAAAACCACCCAAAGAGTTGTTGGCCGCCACCATAGTGGTGATCCCCAAAGAAGGGAAAGATCCCTCAACTTGCGCTAGCTACCGCCCAATATCGCTATTGAATGTAGATATGAAAATCTACGCAAAGGTCCTGGCGACGCGAATGAGCCGCTATCTCCCATCCCTGGTACTCCCTGATCAGGTTGGTTTTATCCGATCTCGCGGTGCCCCGGATAATATTCGCCGTACGGTGAATCTACTCTCCATAGCGCACGCCACCAAACAACCGTCATTACTGCTTTCCCTCGACGCCGAGAAGGCCTTTGACCGAGTGGACTGGACATATTTGTGGGAGGTCTTGAGGAGATTTGGGGTGGGAGACGAGATGATTGGGGGTATTCGCGCGCTATATACATCACCAACGGCCTCTGTCACGACTATGGGAGGGAGATCAAGACCATTTGACATCTTAAATGGCACACGTCAGGGCTGCCCCCTTTCCCCGCTTCTGTTTGCCCTCTGCCTTGAACCCCTGGCGGAGCAGATACGATGTAACCCAGATATATCAGGTATAGCAGTGGGAGACAAAACTTATAAACTGAGCCTTTTCGCTGACGATGTCCTACTTACGATAACCCGGCCCCTTATTTCATTACCGAACCTGTACAGCTGCCTCTCTTCCTTTGGCGCCCTCTCAGGATATAAAATTAATATCGCCAAATCTGAAGCGTTAAATATTTCATTACCCCAAGAGGTTGTTACACACTTACGAGACTCATTCACCTTCCGCTGGTGCCCACACCGACTCCAATACCTGGGGATCTATCTAACTGCACACATATCTCAGCTCTATACCTATAACTATCCAGACATGATTAAACACATCAAATCCCTACTGAGGCAGTGGTCCTCTTACTCCATCTCCTGGATGGGCCGAATTTATGCGCTTAAAATGACGGCACTCCCGAAACTATTGTACCTTTTTCGCACCTTACCGGTCCCCTTGCCACTGACGATCTTACACGACCTCCAGTCAGCCTTTTACCGTTATGTATGGCAAGGAAAGAAGTCGAGAGTTTCCAGACTGATATTACGCCGCCCTAGACTACATGGGGGCCTTGCGGTCCCGGACCTGACCCTTTATTATAAGTCGGCGCAACTGACGCAACTTCTACAATGGTCCTCGGGAAGGGGCAAGGTCTGTTGGGTTGACATAGAGAATGACTGCATTGCCCCCTCATGTCTCTCACACTTACCCTGGAGGCACCTCTCTGTGACTGAACGGGCTCATATATTACCCACCACTACTCACACATTGTCTATATGGGCTAAGGTTAAATTTCGCATGTCCTTAACCACCACTACATCTGGGCTGCTTCCCTTAAGAGATAACCCGCTCTTTCCTCCGTGGAATGGGGAGGAGGGACGAGCTTTTGACTGGTGGCACAGGAAGGGCTTTACGACACTGGGAGCGGTGCTGCTGCAGGGGAAATTCCCCCGTTGGGAATATTTTAGAGAATCACATGACATCCCATTAAGGGAGTTTCACCGATACTCTCAGATTCGACATTTTGTATGTAGCCGCTTAAATATGGGCACCCCTGTAGTGACCTCATTTGAAAGCCTGGTAATGAGAGGTTCAAGCACTTCGGGAGCAATATCCCAATTGTATAGTCTTCTCCTCCGCCCGTCTCTCGAGAGCCCGTGCTCGTACCAACATCAATGGGAACTAGACCTGGGTCGCCAATTTTCCCGGGAGGAATGGGAGGCGATAACGGAGTCCTCGATGGGGATAACGACATGTATTTTGATCAAAGAGAATTGTTACAAGGTACTCTCCAGGTGGTACCTAGACCCGGCCCGACTGCAGAAAATATATCCCACACTCACTGGCTTGTGTACTAGAGGCTGTGGTCAACGAGGTTCATTCTATCATATGTGGTGGGAGTGTGGGCTGGTAACTGTCCTGTGGTCTTCAGTTTTTGCTATGATCTCCCGTGCTTTGGGTTTGGCAGTATCTCCTGACCCCGCTCTGGCTTTACTCAATAGCCCGTCTAGACGACATGGTCTATCACGCCCCTCTCTTCGACTGGCACACCGTATTTGTACTTCAACCCGCATTTGTATAGCCCGATCCTGGAAACGAGACCTTCCCTCACTACCGGAGATAGCTGCGAAAGTGTGGTTTTTATATAAAATGGAACGCCTAACGGCACAATTACATGACGCGCTTCAACAATGCACAAAGATTTGGGATCCTTGGATTACGTCGCAGACTATGACGTAATCGAGTATAGTAATGTGGGACACTGAGACCTTGATTTAAAGTTGGTTTTTTTTTTTTTATTTTTTATTTATTTTCTATTATTTTTATTATTTCATTTTTTCTCTTCCTCTTGGTATTATTTCTGTTGTTAATAAAGTTGTTAATATGTATGATTTGCAGGCTCTCTCGAGGTACCGTAATGCCTCAGGGAAAGAAAACAGGTTCAGTTTTTCTCTATAAGTCCAATCTTGTTCCTGACTCCCTGAGATTATGTACCGCTCTATTGGGCTTTCATGAGTGCCTTATTGCTGTATTACTGAAAATCCAATAAAAATTGTTTTCAAAAAAAAAAAAGGGCGGTTGTAGTTGAGTGATTTGGACGAAAGCCGGATTGATCTGGGGTTAAGTAGTTCCAATATTGATAATAATCACGTAATTGTGTGTAGACGCATTTTTCCAAAATTTTTGACATTACAGGGAGCAACGATATCGGACGGTAGTTGGATACCAAAGTACTGTCACCACTTTTATGGATAGGTACCACTCTCGCAGTCTTCCAGAGTTTGGGTATGTATCCAGTCGCCAGTGATTCATTGATTAGGGTTGCGACAGGATTTGCAATTGCCGGTGCACTGATTTTCAGCAGCATTGCTGGTATTTGATCAGGTCCAGACTGGTATTTTATTTTTTGCTTACGGAGAAGTTTAGTAACGACACTGACAGGCACTGGTCTAAAACTGAATTCCTCTCTGATACAGGGACTTTGCACAGTTGGAGGGGCCTGACCTGCATGAGGCCTTTCTGATTGCATGTCATTTCCTAGCTTGGCAATCAAAGTGGTGGCGCATCCAACAAAATAACCATTAAAGGCATTTGCTACATCTAGGGGGTGTTGCAGGGTTTGGTTGTTTACTTTGACAGCAGCCGGCTGGGAGTGGACTGGGGGTGCTTGTATGTTACTTATGGTTCTCCAAAAGTTTCTAGGGTTTGATATGTTATTGTTTAGATTTTCATTGAAGTAATGGGCTTTAGCCATTTTTGTTTGTTTTGTGCATTCATTCCGGCATTTTCGGTATTCGCAGTGATCGGTCATGGAACCAGTACTCTTGAAATTTGACCACAGTGAATCTCTAAGATGGTACATTAGTGTAAGATCAGCTGTAACCCAGGGGAGATGGGTCCCTTTTACTCGCACTTTACGCAGCAGGGCATGGGAATTCCAGACTTGCAGGAGCTCAGACTGAAAGTATTCAATTGCACAGTCTAGGTCTGGGATTAGGTTTAGTCTGTACCAGGGGAACTGTTTGAGATCACTTAGGAAGGATTCAAGAATAAATTTCTTGAAAGACCTGGTGGTTATTACCTTCGGGGGAGATTTCATGGCCTTTATTTTGCGCACGCAGTACACTAGACAATGGTCACTAAAGCTATTAGCGAGAACACTTGCCTCCTGTATTCGATCAGGAGATGAGGAGAGAATCCAGTCCAGCAAGGTATGGTTAGGGCTTTTCATATTAATGCGAGTGGGGGAGGAGATTAATTGAGTTAGCTGCAAAGTTTTAAACAGTGAGCAGTGTTTATTGTTTTTAGGATTTAGCCAATCTGTATTATATCGCCGAGGACCAGTATTTCACTTTTTTGGTTTTGGGCAAGTAGGTTATTAAGGATTTGAGATATGTCAGAGAGGGAGTGCACTGGAGAGCTCGGTGGGCGATAGAATCCAGCAACAATGATGGATTTACTGAATGGAATCTCAATTAAACCAGAGAGGAAATCAAAGGTGACAGGAGAGCTAGAAGTCTGTAAGGGGGTGAACTTTATGGACTCCTCAACATAAATAACAATTCCCCCTCCTCTCTTTGCTCTGTCCTTTCTATAACATGAATACCCCTGTATTGATATGGCAGAGTCTGGTACTTTTGGGGTTAACCATGACTCTGTGAGCACAATGATTTTGGGTTTGTAATAGCAACACCATGCCTGAAGCTCATCCAATTTAGGGAGTAAACTGCGGATGTTACAGTGCTCAAATGAGAGGCCTTTTTTAGTGGGAAGACTAAAGGTTGTGTCACCTATAGGACCAGGGTTAGTTTCCACATCGTTTGCCAGGGAAAGTAGCAGGATAAATAGGAATTTGGACAGAGTTTTCTTTTGGTAATAATGTGGTTGCAGAGTTTTAAATCTTTGTCTGGGGGTGGGAGGGCTGGATTTTAACACTCTCCACCAACACTCAGCTGATAGGTTAAAAGAACTGAGCAGGCTGTGGTGTATTGGAACTTGTTGTCCATCCTGGGGCAATTGGAAAGGTGTATAGAAGGAGAGAGAAGTTTTAGAGAGAAGGGATGAGAAAGAAAAGAGAAGCAATAGTGGCATAAACATTATAGAGAAAGGTGTTGGAGGTGAGTAAACAGGAAATAGAGAGGTACCAGAGTAAATGGTGTAGGTTGCTGCGATATCACATGATCAATTAGTTGGGTATATATTAAATGAAAATGATGGGGTGGGTGGGTGAGGGGAGGGTGGGCGGGAGCAAAGTCCTGCTGGATGAGGAGGTTTAGCTTCTCTCTGCCAGGGCCAGGTAGAGAGACTGACTGAGTTTTGGGCGTGTGCTGAAAGAGAAATTAAGATTGCAAATAGCATCACATTGGGTTGAAGTTGTCCAGGAACTAGGGGGGAGTTTGTAGGGGGCAATAAAAGTTAAGGTTCATTGAACAGGGACATGGGGCAGAATAGCAGGCCTCGAGAAAATATAGAAAAAGGGAGTGGAATGCAGAAATCAGATAGCATTACAACAAATTCAAATATATAAAGATACACTTGTGTGCTATATATATATATATATATATTCTATCTACATCTATATCACACACATATACAGTGATATTACAATGTAAACATAATATACATCAAGAGAAAAGGCATTAGGCTATGTCAGATCACCTTCAGTGAATGAAGTTTCTAAGCAGGATGCCTCAATGCGGTAAGTCCTGCTGGATGAGGAGGTTTAGCTTCTCTCTGCCAGGGCCAGGTAGAGAGACTGACTGAGTTTTGGGCGTGTGCTTCAGTGAATGAAGTTTCTAAGCAGGATGCCTCATTGCGGTAAGTCCTGCTGGATGAGGAGGTTTAGCTTCTCTCTGCCAGGGCCAAGTGACTCCCAGTATGCAGGATTAATAACTTTAATATATTCCTCAAACACTTACACAGTAGTCAGGGGGATAAAGGAAAGAAAGTATATAGTATTCTTTGCAGTGCATTACCAATAATTTGTTTTAATGTGAGACGTCCATGCTTATACACTACATCCAATTGTATTAAATATAGATTACCGAATAATGGTTGATCATATATTATGCATATACATAGATAATGGTTGATGCTACAGTATCTTACAGAAGTGAGTACACCCCTCACATATTTGTAAATATTTTATTACATATTTTCAAGTAACAGAACTGAAGAAATTACACTTTGCTACAATGTAAAGTAGTGCGTGTACAGCTTGTATAACAGTGTAAATTTACTGTCCCCTCAAAATAACTCAACACACACAGCCATTAGTATAAACCGCTGGCAAGAAAAGTGACTACACCCCTAAGTGAAAATGTCCAAATTGGGCCTATAGTGTCAATATTTTGTGTGGCCACCATTATTTTCCAGCACTGCCATAACCCTCTTAGGCATGGAGTTCACCAGAGCTTCACAGGTTGCCACTGGAGTCCTCTTCCATGACGACATCATGGAGCTGGCGGATGTTGGCGAACTTGCCCTCTCCCACCTTCCGTTTGAGGATGCCCCACAGATGCTCAACAGGGTTTAGGTCTCAAGACCTGCTTGGTCAGTCCATCACCTTTACTCTCAGCTTCTTTAGCAAGGCAGTGGTCGTCTTGGATGTGTGTTTGGGGTCATTATTAAGTTTGAATACTGTCCTGTGGCCCAGTCTCCGAAGAGAGGGGATCATGCTCTGCTTCAGGATGTCACAGTACATGTTGGCATTCATGGTTCCCTCAATGAACTTTAGCTCCCCAGCGCCGGCAGCATTCATGCAGCCCCAGACCATGACACTCCCACCACCATGCTTGACTGTAGGCAAGATACACTTGTCTTTGTGCTCCTCACCTGGTTGCCGCAACACACGCTTGACACCATCTGAACCAAAAAAGTTTATCTTGGTCTCATCAGACCACAGAACATGGTTCCAGTAATCCATGTCCTTAGTCTGCTTGTCTTCAGAAAACTGTTTGCGGGCTTTCTTGTGCATCCTCTTTAGAGGAGGCTTCCTTATGAGACGACAGCCATGCAGACAATTTTGATGCAGTGTGCGGCGTATGGTCTGAGCACTGACAGGCTGAACCGCCACAGCTTCAACATCTGCAGCAATGCTGGCAGCACTCGTATGTCTATTTCCCAAAGACAACCTCTGGATATGACACTGAGCACGTGCACTCAACTTCTTTGGTCGACCACAGCGTGGCCTCTTCGGAGTGGAACCTGTCCTGTTAAACCGCTGTATGGTCTCGGCCACCGGGCTGCAGCTCAGTTTCAGGCTCTTGGCAATCTTCTTATAGTCTAGGCCAGTGATGGCGAACCTATGACATGCGTGCCACACCCGGCACGCGAGCCATAGGCTCGCCTCACTGCCGCTCCGAGCGCCTTCCTCCCAGCGCGCGCTGGAAAATGATGCTGCCCGGCAGTTTGTTGAAGTCCACCAGCCACGATCTCGTGGTGGACTTCAACAAACTGCCGGGCAGCATCATTTGCCCGCGCGCGCTGGGAGGAAGACGCTTGGAGCGGCAAGAGAGCTGGGGCATATCCATGAGAGTTGGGGGCATATTCATGAGAGCTGGGGGCAATATCCATGAGAGCTGGGGGCAATATCCATGAGAGCTGGGGGCATATCCATGAGAGCTGGGGGCAATATCCATGAGAGAGCTGGGCGCATATCCATGTGAGCTGGGGGCATATCCATGTGAGCTGGGGGCAATATCCATGAGAGCTGGGGGCAATATCCATGAGAGCTCGGGGCATATCCATGAGAGCTGGGGCATATCCATGAGAGCTGGGGGCAATATCCATGAGAGCTGGGGGCAATATCCATGAGAGCTGGGGGCAAATCCATGAGACCTGGGACATATCCATGAGAGCTGGGGGCATATCCATTTGACCTGGGGGCATATCCATGTGAGCTGGGGCATATCCATGAGAGCGGGGGCAATATCCATGAGAGCTGGGGGCATATCCATGAGAGCTGGAGCAAATCCATGAGAGCTGGGGCAAATCCATGAGACCTGGGGCATATCCAGGAAAGCTGGGGGCAAATCCATGAGACCTGGGGCATATCCAGGAGAGCTGGGGGCAAATCCATGAGACCTGGGGCATATCCATGAGAGCTGGGGGCATATCCATTTGACCTGGGGGCATATCCATGTGAGCTGGGGGGCATATCCATGAGAGCGGGGGCAATATCCATAAGAGCTGGGGGCATATCCATGAGAGCTGGGGCAAATCCATGAGACCTGGGGCATTTCTATGTGAGCTGGGGGCATATCCATGAGAGCTGGGGGCATATCCATGAGCGCTGGAGCATATCCATGAGAGCTGGGGACATATCCATGTGAGCTGGGAGCATATCCATGAGAGCTCGGGGCAATGTCCATGAGAGCTGGGGGCAAATCCATGAGACCTGGGGCATATCCATGAGAACTGGGGGCAATATACATTAGAGCTGGGGGCAAGCTACATGTGAGCTGGGGGCAAACTACATGTGAGCTGGGGGCATTCTGTATATATATATATATCTCGGGGTATATACGGTACATGTGAGTTGGGGCATTTTTATATGAGGTCTGTTCTTATTAAAATGCGTTCACATGACATAAATTAAAAGTATCAGTACTCTGTATCGGCGAGTAATTTTAAAAAGTATCGGTACTCGTACTCGGTCTTAAAAAAGGTGGTATCGGTGCATCCCTAATATCCATGTGTGAGCTGGGGCCAATTATATCCATGTGTGAGTTAGGGCCAATTATATCCATGTGTGAGCTGGGGACAATTATATCCATGTGTGAGCTGGGGGTAATATATAAATGTGAGCTGGGGGCAATTATCCATGTGTGAGCTGGGGCAATATATTAATTCTCTTATACTGTATTTTTCTTCTAAGACTTACGCACATAATTAGTTCAGACAGTCGGATGAAGTGTTTTTTCTAAAATAAATCAGTATTCGGGTCTAATTGTGGGGTTGGCACTTTGAGACACAAACGTTGGTTCAGCGATCCAGTTTGGTCACTCGGGCTCAAAAAGGTTCGCCATCCCTGGCCTAGGCAATCTTTATGTAGAGCAACAATTCTTTTTTTCAGATCCTCAGAGTTCTTTGCCATGAGGTGCCATGTTGAACTTTCAGTGACCAGTATATGAGAGAGAGCAATAACACTAAATTTAACACACCTGTTCCCCATTCACACCTGAGACTTTGTAACACTAATGAGTCACATGACACCGGGGAGGGAAAATGGCTAATTGGGCCCAATTTGGACATTTTCACTTAGGGGTGTAATCTCTTTTGTTGCCAGCGGGTTTAGACGTTAATGGCTGTGCGTCGAGTTATTTTGAGGGAACAACATTTTTACTCTGTTATACAACCTGTACACTCACTACTTTACATTGTAGCAAAGTGTAATTTCTTCATTGTTGTGACATGAAAAGCTATAATAAAATATTTACAAAAAATGTGAGGGGTGCACTCACTTCTGTGAGATACAGTATATCCGAGTATATGTAATATATATATATTAATTATTAAATATTTATATTTTTAAGTTATGGTGAAGGGCAAAAAGTGTGATTAAAAGTCCCCACATAACAAATAATAAAGTTTATAATTGTAGAAAATATTTACACATCCCAGCAATTCAGAGAACTGCTTGCCCACAGAGCTCATGTGCTACATTCCCCATATGGGTCATTCTGTGACAAATCAATTAAAGAAAAATTCATTTTGGACCTTGATGTCATGGATTTGGTTAATTTTTGGTACATTTGTACTTTACCATGAGATGTTTAAAAAAAATTCTTTAAATTTTTATGTCCCCCCCTCTTTGAGATATTGAACTTTCAAATTGCCTAAAAACACCAAAATTCACTTGTCACTATAACTTCATACTTCCATTTACGAGATACCTGTGATTGCTACAGACATGGGACATACATGTGCCATTGTAAAGATTATGAGTAGGGCTTTTTTTATATATAAAACCTGACACAATTGTAAAATTTCAAAAATTCGGAAATTTTGGTATAAAAAATTGATTGAGTTTTTGGAAAACCTGATATTTATTTTCTTTTTTTTTTTTTTTTAAAAAAAACACTTAATGGTATATGTCTTGTAGCCAGTCTGTCCAAATTTCAAGGTGGTATCACTAACCCAATGGTATCATACAAAAAATTTTTATTTACATTGTTGACAGTGACAAGGAATTAAATCGACATAATAGCTCCAAAAATACCCGAAAATATCTATACATGATGATAAAGAACCTCTTTTTTCTTTGCTAGCATGTTGGATGCTTTTGTCATCTCCTTTGGGTTAGCTGGTATGTTCTCCCTGTAGCTGTAGTTGGATCCAGTTTACAAAGGATGACATTTTCTGGCATGGTGAGAACATCCGGTTTCCTAAGATAATGGCATGATGTTGCTGGTCCAGCTGGATGTAAGAATGATAACTTGACTTCAGGTTCTACCGCATCCACCATGACTTGTCATGCCACAGACATGGCACATGCCACAAAACCATTCATACGATCAAAACTTACATCTTGAAGATCAGGAGTGACTTTAATACACAGAGGACACGGAATCTCATAAAACTCAGAGCCTCCATCTCGGTGCCCTACTATTATAGGAAACCCACCTCTCCCAAATACGAGAGTTCCAGAAGCGTTTGCAGGCATTACAGAGCCTGTACCTAACAAATGTACCAAAAGGCCGCTCTACTGAGCAGCTCCAAGCCCCTCCTGCTGCTTTTCAGCCAAGGAGAGGCAGAGATGGTGGGTTTTATTTATACACGCACCAAACACTTCCCATTTGGGATTAAAAACAAAAACATGGAAAGAGGAACAGCTGCAGAACGACGGACTGGTGTTACAAGCATGATATACATAAATACAGAAAAAATGGCGTCGCGCCCATACTCACCGGAGCGGCAGCAACTACCAGGAGTAACAGCCCAGTTAATGTATAAAACATAACAAGGAAAAAAAGTGTCATCTGCGCTCGTTTCTATGTGTTCCATGTACAACAAAACTGAGGTTTGTTTGTTTGTAGCTTGGAGGCTTGGAGCTGCTCAGTAGAGCGGCCTTTTGGTCACATTTGTTAGGTACTCTGTAAAGAGGTGCCGTGAACTGGCGAGTGAGCTTACGTTGCAATGGCCATTGAAACAAACAAAAATCTCAGTTTTGTTGTACATGGAACACATAGAAACGAGCGCAGATGACACTTTTTTTCCTTGTTATGTTTTATACATTAACTGGGCTGTTACTCCTGGCAGTTGCTGCCGCTCCGGTGAGTATGGGTGCGACGCCATTTTTTCTGTATTACAGAGCCTGTATTCGCCTCAGGGAGACTCCCGGGACTTCCAGGAGAATTGGGATCACTGTGTACGTTTAGTTAAGTAAATATTTTACTCTATATGTGTCACTGTGTACGACCATTTTGTGTCAAAAACTGCCCTTCTCCCATATGTTTACAGCAGTTGCTCCTCACAGTGTGGCTTTGGGCATAGAATGGAGTGAATGTGTATGTAGTCATGGAAACCAACTCAAATCATTTTATCGTTTGGGATGTATGCAAAGGACTGTAACGTTGGGAGCTTCCAGCCCTACCTGTGTGCTTGAGGGCAGCATGTCTGATGCTGCTCGCTGACCAATGCCCGGTTTAAATGGAGACAGGCAGGGAGGTGGTTGCATGAGGCGCGGCTTGAGTGGGGGGCGTGGCCTGGTGAAGGTCTTTAAAAACCCTCAGTGTATTCTCAGCAGTTGCCAGATCGTGGTTATCCATACCTGAGCTCCTTGTACCTGACTGCTATATTGAATTAACCCGTTATTGACCTCTGCTTGTTTCTGACTATTCTGCCTTCTGTTGCCCTAGACCATTTTCTTGTACTACGCCACTGCTCTGATATCGACCCGGCTATTCCATTTGACCATTCTGAACTCTGTATTCCTGATTCTGGCTCGGCTGACTACTCCCCGTGTTGTTAACCCTTTCTGTCTAGCTAGTTTACCTGGCCAATTCTAA
Source organism: Leptobrachium leishanense (assembly GCA_009667805.1). Classification (NCBI taxonomy): domain Eukaryota; kingdom Metazoa; phylum Chordata; class Amphibia; order Anura; family Megophryidae; genus Leptobrachium; species Leptobrachium leishanense. The sequence continues at coordinate 84,011,014 of CM019063.1, forward strand.
GGACCAGACAGTTAGAGATCTTTCACGGCTACTCTGTTGGTAGCTTCTGGGCTCTGTGGGAGTGTGGGGTGTTAAGTACTGCGTGGTGGGATCTGGGAACCGTGACATTACAATCTGGCCACTATGGATCCCGCAGATTTAACACAGCACTTGGCTAACTTTGTATCCAGACAGGATGAGCAGGATCATAGGATGGATCAGTTTGCTATTGCCTTATAAACTATCCTGACTCGTACGGCTCACCTGGAACCAGCTGGGGTTGCACCCCCGCTTGATATACCTGTGTCCCCTGTCGTTCAGACATCCCAGGTACACATGACCGCTCCTATGAGGTTTGACGGTACTCCCTCAGAGTGCCGGGGATTTTTGGTCCATGTGGATATTCATTTTAAATTAAATCCACAGATGTTTTTCTCTGACATTGCCAAAGTGGGGTTCATTATTAATCATCTGTCTGGCAGAGCATTGACATGGGCGACTCCGTTATGGGAGGCGGAGAAGCCTATCATACGGGATTATAAAGAATTCATAGCCGAGTTACAACGTACATTTAATCCTACCAGAAAGGCCACGGTAGCTGGCAAATCCTTGTTCCGCATACGTCAAGGGAACAGGACTGTTTCTGATTATGCCATAGAATTTAAAACCTTGATCTCTGATGTGAACTGGACAAATGAGACACTGGTTCTGGCTTTTATGGAGGGGTTATCAGAGTCATTGATGCATGAATTGGCTCCACGTAAACTACCTGAGGTATTGTGTGAATTCATTGATTATTGTATAGATCTGGATAATCAGATAAGGGACAGAAGGACTCCAAGAGAGAAGCCCAAGAGACCATTACATAGGTTGGCCCCTGTCTTTCAGGCACCACCAAGAGAGTTATCTCCTCCCTCTGAGCCTATGCAACTAGGCCGTACTAGGCTTACAGAGGAAGAGAGAACAAGGCGTTTTCGTGAGGGATTGTGCCTGTATTGTGGTTTGGGGGGACATGTACGATTTCAATGTCCTACTCGTCCTAAAATGCATGATAAGCCGGAAAACTACCGCACCTAAGGCAGCTGAGGAGACAGGCCTTGGGTGTGACGTGCATGTCTCCTGTCAAAGACACTAAACTTATGTTACCAGTATCCTTGGCTTGGGAGACCAAGACCACACATACTACCGCTTTTTTGGATTCTGGGGCTGCTGGCAACTTTATCGATGTTAACTACGCTTCTTCCATTTCTCTACCTCTGGTTGTAAGAGAGACACCCTTAGCCGTCGAAGCCATAGACGGCAGACCGTTATCCTGCCCTAGGATTACTCACGATACGGTTACAGTGGTTCTTACCACTGGTCTCTTGCATAAAGAAGAAATCATATTTCAAGTTATCCATTCACCTTCCAATCCTGTTGTACTTGGTTTCCCTTGGTTGGTGGAACATAATCCTGTTATTGATTGGGCTAAGGGAGAGATACTGTCTTGGAGTCCTGCTTGTTTTGGGACTTGTTTAATACCCATTCAGCATGTCGGTGCCCTGAACACACCCACAGCTCCTCCATTGTCTACAGAGGTTCCTGACCAATATGCCGACCTCAGGGCTGTATTTGATAAAAGAGAGGCAGAGAAACTGCCTCCACATAGACCATATGATTGTGCCATAGATATTCATCCTGGTACCATGCCTCCTCGAGGCAAAGTATATCCTCTTTCTATAAAGGAGAACCAAATTATGGAAGAGTACATAAAGGAGAATTTGGAGAGAGGTTTTATCCGACGTTCCTCTTCTCCAGCAGGGGCTGGGTTCTTTTTTGTGTCTAAAAAAGAGGGAGATTTACGCCCGTGTATCGATTATAGGGGCCTTAACAAGATCACCATTAAGAACGTGTACCCTATCCCTCTCATATCAGAACTGTTCGACAGGTTAAGGGCGTCAGCAGTATACACAAAACTTGATTTAAGAGGAGCTTACAACCTGATACGTATAAAAGAGGGGCATGAGTGGAGAACAGCATTTAACACCAGGAGTGGGCATTATGAATACTTGGTCATGCCTTTCGGTCTTTGTAATGCTCCAGCGGTATTCCAGAATTTTATTAATGATGTGCTCAGAGATTTCTTACAAACCTTTGTTATAGTATACCTAGACGATATATTGATTTACTCTCCCGATCTGAAAACCCACCATGCACATGTCAGACAGGTATTAGCAAAATTACTGGACAATGGTCTTTATTGCAAACTAGAGAAGTGTTTATTCGACATTACTACTGTGAAATTCCTTGGGTATATTATCACTCCAGAAGGTTTTGAGATGGATCCTTCTAAACTCACGGCCATCTCAGAATGGCCTCTCCCTCAAGGTCTCAAGGCCATACAGAGGTTTCTGGGGTTTTCCAACTATTATAGGAGATTTATCAAGAATTATTCCACTGTAGCCTCCCCTATCATTAATATGACACGTAAAGGTCTGAAGAACCAGATCTGGTCTTCTCAATCCAAACAAGCATTTGAAGCCCTCAAACAAGCTTTCACTTCCGCTCCCGTGTTACGGCATCCTGATCCCAGGATTCCGTTTGTTCTTGAGGTTGATGCTTCCGAGATAGGCATTGGGGCTGTCCTGTCTCAAAGAGAGTCTCCAGGAAAACCTCTACATCCTTGTGGGTTCTTTTCAAGAAAATTATCACCAGCAGAACGCAATTATGATATCGGTAACAGAGAATTGCTTGCTATTGTGTCTGCCCTATCAGAGTGGAGACATTTGTTGGAAGGGACTCTTGACCCTTTATTGATAATTACTGATCATAAGAACCTTACGTACATCGGGGATGCTAAACGTTTGAACGCGAGACAGGGCAGGTGGTCATTGCTACTGTCTCGGTTTAATTTTGTATTGACTTACAGACCAGGTGACCGCAATGTAAAGGCTGATGCCTTATCTCGTCAATATGACCCGTATGAATCTAATACACAAGACCACAATCCTATAGTTCCTCCTGAACGTATTGTGGCTTCCACAGTCTTGCCTGTCTCCTCGCCTTTCCTGGAACGCCTCCAGGCAGTTCAAGTAGGGGCTCCACCTGACAAGCCTCCAGATATGTTGTTTGTACCTGAAAAGGAAAGACAAGAATTACTCATAATGTTTCATGATTCTAAACCAGCAGGTCATCCTGGTATTACTAAGACTCTTACCAGTATCTCCAGACAGTTCTGGTGGCCCACCATGCGACAGGACGTACGTTTGTTTGTTTTGGCTTGTCAAGTCTGTGCCAGAAGCAAAACCAGTAAATCCTTCCCTGTCGGTCTATTGCAGCCTTTACCCATGCCTAAGAGGCCTTGGTCTCATCTATCTATGGATTTTATTGTGGACTTGCCGAAGTCCAAGGGTCATACTGTGGTTCTGACAGTTGTAGACCACTTCTCCAAAATGGCTCATTTTGTCCCTCTACCTAAGCTTCCTACAGCCAAAGAACTGGCGGTTGTATTTGCTAGAGAGATTGTACGAATACATGGGGTTCCGTCTGAAATAGTCTCTGACAGAGGAGCCCAGTTCGTCTCTCGTTTCTGGAGGGTTTTCTGTGCAGAGATGGGGGTGCGATTGGCCTTCTCTTCAGCATATCATCCACAAACCAATGGGGCAGCAGAGAGGGCAAATCAGGGCCTCGAGCAGTACATACGTTGCTTTACCACACAACAACAAGACAATTGGTCGGAGTTGTTGCCCTGGGCTGAGTATGCACGTAATAACGCCGTTAACGAGACCACTGGCCACTCTCCTTTTTCTGCCATCTATGGTTTTTTCCCTCCGACTCTACCGCTTCAGTTTACTGAACAGGTCATCCCGGCTCTCGATGACCATCTCACTCAACTGCAAAAGATTTGGAGACAGATTTGAGAAAATATGGAGCGCAATGTTGCTGTCCAGAAACGCAAGGCTGACAGGCATAGGTTACAAGCTCCCTCCTATAACGTGGGGGATAGAGTTTGGTTGTCCACTAGGAACGTGAAGTTGCGGGTGCCTTCTATGAAAATGGCACCTCGGTTTATAGGTCCATATAGGATCATTCGCCGCGTTAATCCTGTGGCTTATGCTCTTGCCCTTCCTAAACATCTTCGCATGCACAACGTCTTCCACACCTCCCTACTGAAGCCATTGTTGTGTAACAGGTACACGTGGGTCGTTCCTCCTCCACCTATTCAGGTTGATGGTGAATCTGAGTATGAGGTTAGGAGGGTTTTGGATTCTAGGCTGTGCAGGGGCGCTCTGCAGTACTTGGTCGATTGGGTGGGTTATGGTCCAGAAGACCGGTCCTGGATTCCAGCTTCCGACATGTCTGCCTCTAGGTTGGTCAGGGCGTTCCATGCCTCACACCCCGATCGCCCTGGTGGTCGTCCTGCTGCTCGTCCTGTTGGTCGTCCGGTGGCGTCCCGTGGAGAGGGGGGTACTGTAACGTTGGGAGCTTCCAGCCCTACCTGTGTGCTTGAGGGCAGCATGTCTGATGCTGCTCGCTGACCAATGCCCGGTTTAAATGGAGACAGGCAGGGAGGTGGTTGCATGAGGCGCGGCTTGAGTGGGGGGAGTGGCCTGGTGAAGGTCTTTAAAAACCCTCAGTGTATTCTCAGCAGTTGCCAGATCATGGTTATCCATACCTGAGCTCCTTGTACCTGACTGCTATATTGAATTAACCCGTTATTGACCTCTGCTTGTTTCTGACTATTCTGCCTTCTGTTGCCCTAGACCAGGGGTCAGCAACCTTGGCTCCCTGATGTTTATGGAACTACATCTACCAAGATGCTCAGTCACCCATTAGGCTGACTGAGCCACATGGGAAATGTAGTTCCTAAAACATCAGGGAGCCAAGGTTGCTGACCCCTGCCCTAGACCATTTTCTTGTACTACGCCACTGCTCTGATATCGACCCGGCTATTCCATTTGACCATTCTGAACTCTGTATTCCTGATTCTGGCTCGGCTGACTACTCCCCGTGTTGTTAACCCTTTCTGTCTAACTAGTTTACCTGGCCAATTCTAAGGACCAGACAGTTAGAGATCTTTCACGGCTACTCTGTTGATAGCTTCTGGGCTCTGTGGAGTGTGGGGTGTTAAGTACTGCGTGGTGGGATCTGGGAACCGTGACAAGGACATCCCTGGGGGTAGATTAGAAGTCTTTTAAGCTCCCTGTTTTATCTCATTCAGCTGCCAGCTCTTATCTCAAGACACATACAGAACACAATAGCCCCCTGCAGCCTTATCTAAAAATAATCACTCCTCTACCCCACTGACTGTTAAATACCGTAGAAGTTAAGCAACAACTGTAAATGTTTTGCACAGATTTTGTTAAATGTTGCATTATGGGAAAAATCCATGAAATGAAAACAGGAGATAAAAAACCTAGCTTTTTCATTTTTACGTGACTTGGTTTCCTCCATTCTGATGCTTTGCCAGGCTCTATCTGTAGCTGTCATCAGTTGTTCTTTGTGGGTCTTTCTGCCTTTAGTTTTTCCTTCAGTAAGTGAAATGCATGCTCAGTTGGGTTGAGATCAGATGAGTGACTCGGCCATTGCAGAATTTTCCACTTCTTTTCCTTCAAAAACTGTGTTGCTTTTGCAATGTGTTTTGGATCATTGTCCATCTGTACTGTGAAGCGCCGTCCAATCAACTTTGCTGCATTTGGCTGAATCTGGGCTAACAGTACATCTGAATTCATCCGGGTAGTTCTGTCTTGTCACATCATCAATAAAAACCAATGACCCAGTGCCACTGGAAGCCATGCATGCCCATGCCATCACACTGCCTCCACCATATTTTGCGGATGACGATGTGTGCTTTGGATCTTGAGCTGTTCCAAGTGTTCTCCACACTTGTTTCTTCCTGTCATTCTGATACAGATTAATCTTAGTTTCATCTGTCCAAAGAATGCTTTTCCAGAACTGGTCTGGCTTTTTTAAAAATGTTTTTTGGCAAAGTCTAATCTGGCTTTTCTATTCTTCAGGCTTATGAATGGTTTGCACCTTGTGGTGATCCCTGTTTATTTGCTCTCGTGAAGTTTTCTCTTGATTGTAGACTTTGATAATGATACACTCACCTCCTGGAGAGTGTCCTGCACTTGTTTGGATGTTGTGAATGGGTTTTTCTTTACCATAGAGAGGATCCTGCGATCATCCACCACTGTTGTGTTCCGTGGACGTCTAGGCCTTTTTATATTACTGAGCTCACCAGTGCTTTCTTATTGCCTCAGAATGTACCAAACCGTTGAGTTGACCACTCCTAATGTTGCTGCTATCTCTCTGATGTATTTGTTCTGTTTTTGAAGCCTTACAATGGGCGGTTTCACTTGCATGGACAGCTCCTTTGACCGCATGATGTAGGTTCACAGCAATAGATTCCAAATGCGAAGACCACACTTAGAATCAATTCCAGACCTTTTACCTGCTTAAAGTGGCATTAAACCCTCAGATTTTCTAACATAAAACCGTACTATAATGTGAGCCTTACTGTAATCCAATGTAGTTTTCCTTCTCTTTGCTTTTGCTTCTGTTTCTTTTAAATCCTCATCTCTAATGCTTGGCAGGACTTCCTGTTTTCAGGTGACCACTGCTTCTCTGTAATGCCTCATGGTGTCAGCGTTTTCACCCAGAACTACAAGAGGACGTCCTGCAGACCTCCACATCCCCGCCCACTTTCATTGCATTGTGAACTGTGCAATGAATAGGTTGTTTATGATAAAACATAAGCAATAAAGTGCATTTAAAATAAAAGAAAAAAATACCTAGCTCTGATTATGAGAATCTGCAGAACAGGAAAAAATACCACAGCACGTTCAGACAGCAGTTGTCAATCACAAGTGGGCGGGATGTGGATGCCTGCAGGACGTCCTCTTGTAGTTCTGGGTGAAAACGCTGACACCATGAGGCATTACAGAGAAGCGGTGGTCACCTGAAAACAGGAAGTCCTGCCAAGCATGATTAGAGATGAGGATTTAAAAGAAACAGAAGCAAAGAGAAGGAAAACTACCCTGGATTACAGTAAAGCTCACATTATAGTACTGTTTTATGTTAGAAAATCTGAAGGTTTAATGCCACTTTAACTGATGGAGTAGCCAACACCTGGCCATGAAACAGCTTTTAATTAAATTGTCTAATTACTTTTGGTCCCTTTAAAAAGGGGGGTGGATACTCTTAAAGACTGTAATTCCAAAAATCTTCCTCCAATTTGGATGTACGTACACTCAAATTAAACCTGAGAGTGTTCACTTTCAGCCTATATCCATTATATAACTATAGCATGAATATGTTTTGGTAAATACCAGAAAAAAACAAAAATTGTGCCTGCGTCCAAATATATATATATTTGGACCTAACTGTCTATGTATGTCCTTGTGGAGGCCAAAGGAATAGATGTGGCATAAAGGTTTCTTCTTTTTTTTTACGGCTCCTTATTATAAGCTATTACTTTCACAGAGAAAAAAACATGCATCTATACTCTTGTAATTTTACTGACGCCTGTACGATGCTAATGAAAGCTGGGATTAATTTTAGGGTCAGGGTTACTTTTAGGCTTCGGGGTAGCAGATTTTGATCCATTTATCAGCCAACAGATTCTGCTCCTTAGACAGAAACTGCTGCCTAAAACTGAAGGGAAAAAGCAGATTCTGTGGGTTAGCGTTACTTTTAGGTTTGAGATCAACACTAACTCTGAAACCAACAGAAGGTAACCTTAACCCTACTCCTAACCCTAAAATTTTCCATGTCCATTTAGGCTGGCGTCAGGCGAGCGCAATATGTGTCCCGTACTGACATGCCTTCTGGCGTCCGTCGCAGCATTGAGACGCTGCTACGGGGCAAGCCACACGCTGTTGCGTGTGCAACAGCGGCCGTGCTACGGCCGTGCAGCAGCCCTCTTCGTCAAAGCGCTAGGACGGTGTTGATGGAGCTGCAAAGTGCGATTCTCTATAGGAGGATCGAGCCTTGCAGCGCTGAGCGCACGAACTGCGCTCAGCAAGGTGGCCAGACTGACGTCGAGTGCAAGGAACGTCCATTTTCACAGACATTCCTTCCGCTCTTCAAATACGCTCGTCTGACGCCAGCCTTAGCAATGCACTGGCGGTAGTAAAATGCTGCTAGTATGGTGTTAGGTTTCACATCCGTTGTTAAGTGTGAAACAAAACGTTTTTTTAAACTGCATCTTCATAATGGGGAAACATTTCAGGCTAGGACTTTTCCGCTGCGTCGTTTCCTCCGGCGCCCAGGAGTCTGCGACATTACTGTAAGATACCAAACGATTGTAAATGTGTGTGCATAGAGACTCACATCAATGTTTAATGTGTTCATATATAACCCTGTTTAATATACACACAAGTAGATACATGAATCCACTAAAATGAGCAAACGAAAAGTTATAATTAAAAAATACATTTTGTATTCTTTGTATAAACAGGTCTCTATTCAGGGTTTATACAGGGTGTACTTGTTAGTTGACAAAGATTGGGCATGTGGTGCTGGAGAGCTGGCGATGGACACAAACCCAGCTTTTAATGATGCATTTTTGATGACTTATGCTAAATAAAATATAATTTTTATAAGATGGAATGTCCCGCAGCATACAATGTATTTTATTTTACTATATTACGTGAACACATAAGTAGACTTTCAATATTTTTGCATTAATATTAATAAACATTTTTGTTTTAGTTTTTAATAGAAGTTAAGAATTCAGTGTTGTCCTCTGTGCCATCCGATTGGATCAAGATCAGCAGGTATGTTTGTTGAAGTCATAAATTCTTGTATGTTTACAGTATTGTCAGTTTTATTAGTTCAAAACCTACTAAAACTACAATAATGTCATTTATTTTCTTTGGAGACAAGTTTATATATTGTGACAGGATGATTAGGGGCAGGGTGCTAAAACACGGTTTTATCAGTAGGCGGATGGAGAAAACCCTCTTCCCTCGGTATAGGGTTAATCCTCACAGAAAACTGCAACCACGTCCAGCCTTTGTTGTAGTGGGATGTGTTCAACATAAAAGGAGGTTCATTTTTTCTGAAACTCTCTTTAGTTCCCCTCATTTAAATAAATCAACAAATGGTGGTGGTGCGCTTACACCCCAAGAAAGAAGGGTCGCTGTATACAACCCTAGGGTTGGGGTATTCTCCCCAATACCCCAAAATCACAGTAAATAACACAAAAAAATAGGGTAGCGCTCCTTCAGATATAGAAAAACAAAAAAGGAGAAAAAAGGAGAAAAAATTATAATGCTTACACGACAAAGAGATGATGATCTTCTTGGATCGTCCCCAAAACTTCTTTCAACAGCAGAATGCGTGTATACGTCTTACATATACCTCAAGGAGAGAGGAAAAATTCATAGCGTAATAAGCTTAATAAGTAACCAAGGAAGTTTAAAACCGCAAATCAACACTCACGGTTTGTGAGAGCTTCCAGCTCTCATATGATCGCCTTTTCAGGTGTTTAAGATAGGCCACCTTATGCCCGATCTGCAGGTAGATGACTCCTTAGTGCTGGTCGACTCCCAATGTATTGATGCCCTGGGATACCCAGAAAACAGACAAAACTTTTTTGTTGTTTTTTCTTTTTTTAAAATTTTAAAAAGATTTTATTGCTCAATAAAATAAAACAAATGGTTCCACCATTTGTTTTATTTTATTGAGCAATAAAATCTTTTTAAATTTTAAAAAAAGAAAAAAACAACAAAAAAGTTTTTTGTTTGTTTTCTTGGGGTATCCCAGGGCACAATACATGGGAGTCGACAGCACTAAGGAGGTCATCTACCTGCAGATACGGGCAATTAAGGTGGCCTATCTTAAACACCTGAAAAGCGATCATATGAGAGCTGGAAGCCTCACAAACCGTGAGTGTTGATTTGGCGGTTTTTAAACTTCCTTGGTTACTTATTAAGCTTATTACGCTATGAAATTTTTCCTCTTCTCCTTGAGGTATATGTAAGACGTACACGCATTCTGCTGTTGAAAGAAGTTTTGGGGACGATCCCAAGAAAAGATCATCATCTCTTTGTCGTGTAAGCATTATAATTTTTTCTCCTTTTTTCTCCTTTTTTGTTTTTCTATATCTGAAGGAGCGCTACCCTATTTTTTTGTGTTAGTTCCCCTCATTTGTTGATGATTTCCAAAAAAAAACCCGTTAGGTTCGGGCCTATAGGAATTTTCCTGTACTTATTTTTTTGTCTATGTACGTTAACTCTCAATGATGTCCAAAATCCCTATAGGATTGATGTTTGGGCAAACTTTACCTAACCTGATTACATGTTTCTTATAGGAGCAACAACTGTAATTATGAATTTTTATTAGTGTATCCACTGATAACTAGTTGCTGCAGGACACGCCACCACAAGCACCTTCCCTCAAGTATTTAAGTTCCCCAAGTGAAGATTAGATAACGTAAAAATGCAGTGCAACCTGTTACTTCCAGCAGCACCAAGCACCGCCGTGAGTTTCAGCTCCTGGAATCCCTAGGACTCCAAGCAGTTCTGCATGTCTCAGACTTGTGTGCTCACTCACGAGATCGTGGAGGGAGACTGGTAACTATTTCTTTCCAGTTTCACTCTGCTCCATATGCTGCCCTCTTCACTGTGGGACAAGAGGTAAATAAGGGATTTTTAACGTGGGTTCTGATCAGTGGTGTAACACCAGCTTTTATGAGATGGTATTTCTGTGAGAGATATCGTCTCACGAATGGAAGTGCAAGCACCTTGGAGTAGCTTGCGCTTCCATTCCGAGGCATAAATTAATGAATCCTATACAAGGTGTAGGAGACATTACTCTGCAGTAAGGAAGCACTACACTTGAGACTCAAGCTTAGTTTATGCCGAAAGTGGAATAGCGATTCCAGACGATGAAATAACTTCTCACGACGTGATGTATAATGTCTCAAAGTTATCTTCTCTCCAACCTTGGAATAGGACCCTAAATATTCATCTCCCTCATTATTTTGTGCAATTTATTTACTCTAGGTGGCAACAAGCCATATCCCTTGAAAACATGTTGGGCTCTATCACCTGGTGTGAGCTAACCCTAGCGTCAGCCTGTTTTCGCGTTAGTGCCAGGTAAATTTAATCTAGCGCCGGACCAACAGATCGTTTGCCTCTTGCTAGAAACTGCAAAATCCACTTAGCGCTCGATAATTAACGATACGTAGCGCGAGCTTACTGTACTTACCGCATCCTATACTTAACAGGGGAAGCGCTAGAGATCATTTGCGCTATTCTAACCAACAGATTGCTTGGTCCCGGCGCTAATTTCTACACGTACGCTAATCGAAAAAATTTACCTACTGCTCAACCCTGGTGTTAACTGTCAGAAAAGGAAGAAAAAAGGAAAAGAAAGAAAAACTCTACAGTCCTTGCCAAAAATTAACAGGCAATTGAAAGGAATGCAACACAGGTGTTCTCTTGGCTCGCCGGATGTAGTTTATGTGTAAAGGATGCACTGTATGGTTAAACCGGCATGCTTTGGGGAAACGTGAGAAGATGCATTGTATAGGAAAACCTGCCGTGTGTGAAGCCCATAGGATTCAATGTAAAAAATATTATCGTTTTTATTCTTTATTTATTCAACCATTTATTTTTTTAATCTGCAGAAAAAAGCCTTTTTATTTATTGAATTTTTAGAATTTATTACGTATTTTTTCTGGATTTTAAATAAAGGTGACATTTGGGATTACAATTTTTTTTTAAAATCAAGGCTTTTATGCACTGGAACGCTTTTTTTTTATTTAAAAAAAAAAATTGACCGTACAGTGCATCTTCTCACAATACCCCAAAGCACGCCGCTTTAACCATACAATGCATCTTTTCACCTTTCCCCAAAGCACAGTGCCAACTATATTTATTAAAATTCTTTATAAGTAAATAAATTACCAGGAAGGATACATTGAGATTTCTCTCGTTTTCAAGTATGTCCTGAGTTCAAGAAACATTGAATTGTTACAGAAATACAAAGTTACAAGTACTTATACAGCACCAACAGATTCCGTAGCTCTTTACAATGTGGAAGCACAAACAGCAGACTTACATGATACAAGAGGAAATGCTGGGGTAACTGAAACAAATGGGAGCTGAGGGAAGGTGAAACTGGTCGCCAGAAGAAAATCGTGGGGATTGCATGGGAAGGACTAGAAGTTTGGGCTTAGTAAGAGTAATTAGCGAGAGAAGTGGAGACAGCTGGAAAGGAGAGCTGAAATTAGGGACCGGCTCTGGGTCGGCAGGTGGATGGGGAGAGTGGGTTGGGGCAGCAGAGGGAAGAGATGGAGTTGAGTCTGTGAGTATGCTGTTGAACTAGAATGAGTTTAGTGACCATGCACAGATAGCCACTATTTACAACTTGTGAGGGGAGGGAGGAGGGAAAAACAAACCAGGGGCGGACTGACAACTAATGGGGCCCCTTGTGCCGCTCCCACAGGAGGCCACCCATACAAAAGCCCACCCCCTACAACGCAACACCCACATGTACATTGTTGTGCTAAAGAATTTATTTCTTAACTCATTAAAATAATCGTTTTGAAAATTGTGTGACGAAAATCCACTTAGACCCAGCAGCAAATTGGGGAATTCACTGTGCGCCCCCTTCAGACTTACAGATGGCCACCGCTCTGCTGCAGCAGCCGTCACCCACCCATTGCAGCTAAGGCTGCGCTGCCGCACAGAAATCCTTGTGACAAATGTGGGAAACCTCCAATCACTTTAAATGATACTGTACATTACTGATACACTGCACATTACAGAGCTCCACAGAAATTAAACTCACCGTAATGTGCAGTGTGTATGAGCGTATCACAGCAATAAAACTCCTACACACCGCACATTATTGTGAGTTTTATTGCAGTGGAGCTCTGTGATAAACTCATACACATCACACATTACTGTATCACAGAGCTCCACTGCAATAAAACTCACAATAATGTGCGGTGTGTAGGAGTGTGGTTTATTGCTGTGTTACTCTGATACGCTTATACACATCACACATTGCTGCGAGTTTTATTGCTGTGGAGCTCTGTGATACAGTAATGTGCAGTGTGTATGAGTATATTACATTGCTCCACTGCACTAAAACTCTCAATAATGTGCGGTGTGTTTGAGCGTATCACAAAGCTCCGCAGCCACCCCCCAGCAGGCCCCCTTCACTTTATTGCCCCTTAGCAGCCCCCTCTCACTTTATTCCTCCCCCCTTCACGTTATTCCCCCTCTCCTCACTTTATTCCCCCTCCTCACTTTATTCCCCCTTAATTTTATTCCTCTGCCCCCTCTCCTCACTTTATTCCCCATCTCACTTTAATTCCCCCTCCTCATTTTATTCCCCTGCCCCCTCTCCTCATTTTATTCCCCCGTTTTACTTTATTTCCCCCCTTCTTCATTTTATTCCACTGATGCCCTCTCGGCTCTCCTCACTTTATTCCCCCATCTCACTTTAATTCCCCTCCTCATTTTATTCCCCTGCCCCCTCTCCTCATTTTATTCCCCATCTCACTTTATTTCCCCCTTCTTAATTTTATTCCCCTGACGCCCTCTCCTCACTTTATTTCTCCCTCCTCATTTTATTTCCCCCTCCTCACTTTATTCCCCCTTCATTTTATTCCCCTGCTGACCCTCTCTCCTCACTTTATTCCCCCATCGTTTTCTGACCCCCTCTCCTCACTTTATTCCCCCATCCATTTCTGACCCCCCTCTCCTCACTTTATTCCCCCATCCATTTCTGACCCCCCTCTCCTCACTTTATTCCCCCATCCATTTCTGAACCCCCCTCTCCTCACTTTATTCCCCCATCCATTTCTGACCCCCTTTTCCTCACTTTATTCCCCCATCCATTTCTGACCCCCTCTCCTCACTTTATACCCCCATCCATTTCTGACCCCCCTCTCCTCACTTTATTCCCCCATCCATTTCTGACCCCCCTCTCCTCACTTTATTCCCCCATCCATTTCTGACCCCCCTCTCCTCACTTTATTCCCCCATCCATTTCTGACCCCCCTCTCCTCACTTTATTCCCCCATCCATTTCTGACCCCCTCTACTCACTTTATTCCTTCCATCCATTTCTGACCCCCCTCTCCTCACTTTATCCCCCATCCATTTCTGACCCCCCTCTCCTCACTTTATTCCCCCATCCATTTCTGACCCCCCTCTCCTCACTTTATTCCCCCATCCATTTCTGACCCCCTCTACTCACTTTATTCCTTCCATCCATTTCTGACCCCCCTCTCCTCACTTTATTCCACCATCCATTTCTGGCCCCCCCTCGCCTCACTTTATTCCCCATCCATTTCTGACCCCCCTCTCCTCACTTTATTCCCCCATCACTTTCTAACCCCCCCTATCCTCACTATTTTCCCCCATCCATTTCTGCCCCCCCCCCATCTCCTCACTTTATTTCCCCCTTCCTGACTTTATTCTCTCCTCCTCACTTTATCACCCCCCAAAAAAAATCTCACGGCCTCCTTTGTGTCCTCCGGCTCCAGGTGCAGGCTGGCTGGCTGGGCTGGACCTCTGGAGGCTCTTATGGCAGATACGCACGGCACCATTTGCCTTTGTTCTCTCCTGCCGCTGCAATGCATCACCGGCCACTACACATCACCGGCCACTACACATCACGTGATGCAGGGGGCGGCGTCAATGCAGCGTGTCCAGCTCATAGTTTTAATGTGGGAGGCACGCTGCGTTCTGGATGTGGGAATTGGAGGCAGGCTACAGCGACTGCGTGACATGCGTGTGCAGTGCACAGCTGGCTCAGCCCGGCCGTCTGGCTGCACAGATTTAAACAGCTCCAATACCGGAGCTGAGGGGGAGCGAGAAACAGGCGGCTGCAGGGCCCGCTGAGCTAGCCAGCCCAGCACATCCCAAGACCATGCCCCTACCAATTCGCGGGCCCTTGGGTAGTGCCCAAGTGCCCGATGGGTCAGTCCGCCCCGGTCATAGCGTTTCCTTAGCATAGTGCTAATGAATCTTGTACATGGACTACCGTGGACACAGTGATATGTTGGTGGGTTGTCAGACACTACCTTTTAGCGACTCGCGCTAGATTTTTCATGTAGCATTGGCCTTTTAGCTCACACTAGCTGATAGAGCCCGTCATTTTTTTATGGTATTGAATTTTATTATATCTTCTGTTGGAGCAGTCTGGAACCGGTTCGACTCTTCTGACAACACCCCCCCCTTCTCTCTTATCTTATAACACGTTTACTGGTGAATTACATATGACCATTTTATTATGCAGTTCATCAGGCAGTTCATGCTTTCAAAAGCATATGAAACACTTTTAAAAAGCATTCTTTGCTCGATTCACCATAGTAACCTGGTGCTCTATTTACAGTAAAGTATATCTGAAACAACAGCACTTCGTTTTTACCATAATGAAAGTATCCTCTTTTTATTATTTTAGTCCACTTATTCCAAGGCTTAGTGTGAATAAAAATGAGGTCTGTTATAATTGTGATTAAATAACAGATTGCTTAGTAACCTTGATTTCTTATTTCATACATACATGTTTGTATATATATATAAAATATATGTATATAACATTTCTCTCTTCTCTCCATTTTAGTACAAAATCTGTCGGCCGTTTCCATTCTCCTTTTATTGTTGAAAATTACAGACATCTGAATCAGCTCCGGGAGCAGTTAGTCCTTGACTGCAATACTGAATGGCTCCACTTTCTCGAGTGAGTCTCTCAAACAATTCTATAAGTCTGTGCTACTGGCGGGGTGTAGTGACTTCATGCTTTGTAAAGTGTTTGCTGGACCGAAAGAGGAGTAATTGACTATTTATTTTTGTTATCATTGTTTATATAGAGCCAACAGTTTTCACAGGCACTTTACAATTAGCAATTGGAATGAGACAAAATTACAAATAAACATAGGCACAAAACAAGAGGTATAGAGGGCCCTGCCCGGAGGAGTTTACAATCTAGGGCAGGATTAAGGTGGAGTAAGACCAGAGGAGTTTTATTGCTGGTCAAGATCACTAGCGTTTCAGAAACAATGAGGGCATGAAAGTGACATTGTGATGTGAGGCTAGGTCTCTTCCCTCCTGGATTTTCACAATCAATTGATACAGTTGTGTTCAAAATTATTCAACCCCCACTGAAATTGAGTGTTTTGGCCAGTTTGACATTGATTTTGATCATTCAGTCATCTTGCTTACAATTAAATCAAAGAGGCACGTGTACGTCAGACAAATATAACATAACATTTATAATGAAATAACCACAAATGTCTTTTCTGTGCTCACATCATTATCAGTTTTATTCAACCCCCAAGTGACATTCAATCTTAGTACTTAGTACAACATCCTTTTACAGTTATAACAGCTTTTAAACATGAAGCATAGCTTGACACAAGTGTCTTGCAGCGATCTACGGGTATCTTCGCCCATTCGTCATGGGCAAAAGCCTCCAGTTCAGTCACATTCTTAGGCTTGCGCACTGCAACTGCTTTCTTTAAGTCCCACCAGAGGTTCTCAATCGGATTTAAGTCAGGTGACTGCGATGGCCACTCCAAAATGTTCCAGCCTTTAATCTGCAACCATGCTCTAGTGGACTTAGTGGTATGCTTGGGACCATTGTCCTGTTGAAAGGTCCAACGTCTCCCAAGCCTCAGGTTTGTGACGGACTGCATCACATTGTCATCCAATATCTCCTGGTACTGAAGAGAATTCATGGTACCTTGCACACGCTGAAGCTTCCCTGTACCTGCAGAAGCAAAACAGCCCCAAAGCATGATTGACCCCCCGCCATGCTTCACAGTAGGCAAGGTGTTCTTTTCTTCATAAGCCTTGTTCTTCCTCCTCCAAACATAGCGTTGATCCATGGGCCCAAACAGTTCTAATTTTGTTTCATCAGTCCACAGAACACTATCCCAAAACTTCTGTGGTTTGTCCACATGACTTTTGGCATACTGCAGTCGACTCTTCTTATTCTTTGGAGACTGCAAGGGGGTGCGCCTGGGAGTTCTGGCATGGAGGCCTTCATTATGCAGTGTGCGCCGTATTGTCTAAGCTGAAACTTCAGTACCCACATCTGACAAATCTTTTCTCAGTTCCTCAGCAGTCACACGGGGACTTTTCTCCACTCTACGCTTCAGGTAGCGCACAGCAGTCGAAGTCAGCATCTTCTTTCTGCCACGACCAGGTAGCGTTTCAACAGTGCCCTTTGCCTTGAATTTGCGAATGATGCTTCCTATGGTCTCTCTTGGTATGTTTAACATCTTTGCAATCTTCTTATAGCCATTGCCCTTCCTGTGAAGAGTAATCACCTCTTCTCTTGTCTTCCTGGACCATTCTCTTGACTTCACCATGTTTGTAACCACACCAGTAAATGTCTAGAAGGAGCTGAGTATCACAGTCATTTTAAAGCTGCCTAATTGGTGCTTATTATGCTTTATTGCTGCTCCGTGACATCCACAGGTGTTTTCAATACCTGATTGAAAACACTTGAATGAACCTCTGTTCTTCAGAGTGGTAGTCTTTAAGGGGTTGAATAATTGTGTCAATGAAGAATTCACAAAAGAAAACATTTACTACTGTATTACAAAACCAATTGATGTCATTTTAGTTGCATATGGTTCTTTAAAAAGTCCTTGTAGGATTTCATTCTGAATACAATTACAAATGTACACTAAATTCCCTAAAACCCTTTACAGCATTGGGGGTTGAATAATTTTGAACACAACTGTAGATGATGCACGAACGCTTCCTGTAGACCTCTACATATACGTATATATGTCAAAAGTGACAAGACAGGCAAATTCTGTTTTGTACACGTCCTAGGGCTCTAGTCCATTTGAGCTGATCATAGAGAGCCGCTAATGGCAGAATTGTATTGCGATTGACTACATTATCATGTACTCTTACAATATATGTACTGTATAATAGAAGCTACTGATACAGCAGCAGTGCCACCATTGGTTTCGTCTCCTGGAGTCTTGTGAAAGAGGAACCGCATGTTCTGCAGATAGAGACAGGGAACTATTTGTTCTCATTGTTCTTCTTGCAATAGTGAGAGGTGACAATAGACGTGTTTCATAGGACTAGAGGTAAGTAAGGAATCTAATGATTTATTTATTTTGTTTGTGTGTTAAATAAATGATTTTGCTTTTGCAAAATCACCATCAGCTATTGGCAGCCGGTAATTAAAATTTTTTTGTTTTTTAGCCCGCCTGCCACCAAGAATAACTAGCAATGCTGTTTCAAAAGTGTAAAAGCCGTAACCTACAGTAGGCATTTCTAACAGTCAAACTGCAACAAAGGTTTGTGGTTTGACTACAGTAGCAAACGCTGTTTTCTTTTCCTCGTTTTTAGCTTAGGGTCTTTAAAAGCTCAGCTCTTTTCCAGTATAATGGGCTCCTTCTTGGCTCTTTTGGGCTGACAGGAAGCAAAAGGGACTACCCCAAGATGATTGCATTACTAGCATACACACATCCAATCATAGGCCTGTCAGTGCAAAAGCATTGAGATAGTATGGGCAGACAATAACTTGTGACACAACAAAAGATGCAAAGAATAAAGGCAATAGTGTAGTTCTGTCATATGAAGAGAGCTCTCCACCCTCCTATATGCATGTTCTGCGCACCAAACATAAAATATAGAGCGGCTTATCTGACTGAGGTCTCCCAATGGATCAGCAATACATGATCTTTAATGCATATAAAGATAAAAAGAATACATACGGTGTTGTATACCGAGATCTAAGGCTAGGGTCAAACGAACCCATTATTCGCAGCGACAGTCAAAAGGTGCATCCGAACGCATTGACGTCTTTTTTCACGGAATGCGCGAAAACGGTCATACGATGCGCATTTTTGTGCGTGATTTGTTACGGATCCAAACCAGGAAACTTTGGGTGTCTGGACATTATGTTGGCCGGACATGAGCAGCGTCTGACGTCTCCTAATCACGCACACACGCCGCTATGCGGGCGCAGCACACTCTGTACGTCAGTACTAGCGGTTCTGCGTTCTCGAAAAAATGTGTTTGTTTGCCGCTTGCATTGCGCCGCCGGACTTTCATGCGGCCGTTCTTCGTATATTGGCCGTCATTTCCTGTCATTTGCTGCTACTGCGGCCGTGATTAAGTGCGCCTAAACACATGTTAAAAATGCTTTAGTCTGACCCCAGCCTAAGTGTATAGCCCTGTGTGCAGTGCTTTTCCTTACCTCGTCTGGTCTGGGTCTTAATGCTTTTTTTCAGATATTGGGGGCAATCCGATACAGATCAGTTAAGTGAAACTGATTGAATCCCTCCCAGGCTGCGCAGCACGAGCTGATTGACAGCCTTCCAGGTAGAGAGAAAACCTCTGCCCTAAAGGGCTCTCACAGACCCCAGGGATAGTAGATAAGGGTAGGAGACTCAGAGCGCTAATTAATGTGGCCATGGAGGTTAGTGTGTTCCTTTAAGATAAAGTTATCCTAGTCATGATAAAATGTTCCTGGTCCTACTCCCACTGCAGTGCTATGGTTTTAGTATTCTGATTGACGAGGCTATTATACGCCTGGAATTCCTAGCCTTTTGATGCGTTAAGCATTTTGACGTTTTGTCTCCAGAGATTAGTGCTTTCCATGTTCATCCTGGTATTTGACATGTTACATGTCGCCCGTGATGTTCCCTATCTTTGTGTGATCACTATCATTTCATACATATAGTAACATATAGCTGTATGTACATCTATATATTAACACGCATTCATTTGTTGTGTGTAGTATTTTTTGTACTATGGTTTCTTAACCCTTTCGCTGCTGAGGCTTTTCCCGCCCCTGTGCTGAGGTCATTTTTACTGGTTTTGCTCATCATGTTTAAACGTGTTTTGAAGGCTTATTTTAGTATATGACCCAGACATATTATATATCGTTCTTTCCGTCAGACTCGGCAGATTCAGAATATGTCATTATTATATGTATACGTCATGACCTGTCTGTATATTATAACAAAAAATGCAATAAAATATGATTTTTCAATAATTTACAATGTGTAAAGTGTTTTTTTTAACATTTTAACATGCAAGCAATTGCGGTTATATTTTGTATGGGGTGCGCTTGTTAAAAAAATTAGAGATGGGGTCTCGTTACATTTTTTTTGGGGAAAATTACACGATTTTTAACAAACGCACCGCATACAAAAATCGTTAGTGCAGCATCATTGTTCACATTATAATTGAAATGGGAACAATATTGCTGCATTAACAAACCATAAAAAAGAAAAAAAACTTGTTTATTTTTTTTTTATAATTGTTTTTTAAATATTTTTTTATTTTTATTTTTAATTTTTTTTTTTTTTTACAAACTTTTACACTTTCGTGTTTGGTATCGTTGGAACGGCCATGCTCTGGCCGATCCAACAATATCAAGCTTTAACCCCTAGCTGCCACGGATCGGGAGATAGGGAGTTCATTGGAACTCCCTATCTCCACCATTGGTGGCAGCTAGGCGTTAAGTCCAGGACTGGCGTCATCGTGCTATGCAGGCTGTGCCCTTCCAAATGGTGCCTGGGTTAACCTCCGCAACGCCGCCGATCGGGAGGGAGAGAGGTCCGAAGGACCTCCCCCCCTCCCTTTCAGGCGCGTCCTCCGCACATGCGGGGGGGGCCTGAATTAGGTGTCATCGCGCCCCCGCGATGACACCTAATTAGCCCGGCGGCAGTTCCGGATGCTGGGCTGACATCGAGGATGTCAGCCCGCACCGGGGGAGCCAGCGATCGGCCGGAACCCGGCCGAACGCTGACCCCAAAGGCTGGACGCGCTGAGCGCGTCCACCGCATGGAACGTGACATGCGGTTGGACGCGCTGAGCGCGTCCACCGCAGCGAAGTGGTTAAAGGGGCAATACAGTAAATTGTGAGCTTTACCTAAATTAACTCTAAATACTAAAACAAACATTTCCCTTGTTTACATCTAATAATTCTATTTAAAAAGTCTCTGCAGACTTCGTTGGCATTTGTTACCTGCCAAGTTCAGAATTTGGGCTTAAGAGGTTATTCACTAACCTCCGAATTGGCCCCAAATTGCACTTTTATCTAATTTTTAGGTGACGTTTTTGTTATTTTTTTAAAAGCCTGTTTTCATAACAGACCTTTTTATTATTTTTTAAAGAACTTTTTTATTATTTGGGCACATTTTATTGGTTTTATACTACTATTAAGAATACGATTTGTTTTTTTGCAGCTCAGAAGTCCAATAACCGCTGAGTCCAATAACTGCTTAGGCGACTCCAGTTTTGGCAAAACACGGTGACCATTCGCATAAAAGTGAATTCACAGGCTTTCTGGCAAATGGACTCGCCGAAATGCACCGAAATGCACGGCGCCGGAGTTGCATGCAATTTCAGTGCTTTGTGAATAGACTCTTTAGTTTAGGTTTTAGAATTAAGAGAATAGGTTACATTAACAGTTTTGATGTTTGATTGTTAAAAAAGTGCTATTTTTTTAACATTGTTTTGCCTATGCATTGATGTTTTCTATTGATTTTATTTTAGTAAATTTGGAGAACATTATCACTCCATATCTAAGGCTGTTAATCACTTAGCAACTGCTGACTGCCTCATGTCTTTGGCTGAAGTGGCAAAACAAGGTGATTACTGCAGGTAATCAGTTTAATTCTTTACTATATGACAATGATTTGGAAAGCAAAATCTAATTTTTTCACAAGATTTTTGTTTGGATGTAATAATTGATGCAAGTTATCAAACCAATGCACTGTCTGTTTCTCCCTCTATTTTCCATTCTACATGTAGTTGGTGTAGTATAAATTCATGCTTACCTGCAACCAAAATGTATTCTTAATGAAAGATTACATATTATATACCCCTTTGTGTTTTAGTTTTCGATATTTACACTGCTTTTAGTTTTCTATATCTCTTGGCCTTCCTTTTTTTCTGTAAACACAGCCACCTTAGAACACTATTCCAATCTTGCCATTACGCTAATGGCTGGAGTCATATACACAACAGCTCCAGGCCAGCTGTTATCGCACCAGCACAAACTGCTTGTCCAAAAGAGCTTCAAGCTCGGACATTGCGGCTGCTTCCTGTTGTAGCGCTCACTCCCGGAGGAGCCGCTGAATTTAAACCTCGGGTCAGTCTTCCCACACTAGGGAATAAATATACACCAGCACTGTTGTGGATTTTATAAGTTATATAGTTTACTGATCTCAAATAAACTGGCATATATAGAGCAGCACAGTATACATATATATTTACAGAAGTTCGTAATGCGAGAAACGCGCAGCGGAAAAGAAAAATGAATATTAACCCCATCGTTATTGGAATGTGAGTCCCGTACAGGTTGTGTCCCAAGAAGGTGTACGTGTATGCATGTGTTGGTACCCGGGTACAAGATTCAACTGGCCAGTGAATGATTTCAATGTGTCTTCGACTAGTCACGTTGGGGCCCTGTAGGGTTAGACAAACTTGCAGCGTGCTTTATTATTTTACTGTGGCCGGGAAGGCCTCTCACCCATCCACCAGATACTCTGTGCTCTGCTCGACCCAGGACGTCCCTCCGCTCGACTTGACTGGGACTCTGTGCCACCCGATCCGCTTGTCTTGCTTGTCCATTTCTGTCACAAGATGCTCTGCTTACCGCCTGCACTCCCACTAGATCATTGCGGTCTCCTAACTCGGGGTCCTTCAGCAACTCTGTATGTTTGTTAATTTCCCAGCGGTGGATTACTAAGTCTCTGGCAAGTAATGTGAACCGATCTCCAGCTCCGCAAGGCCGCACCTGCGCTCCGGCCGGGTCGCGATCGTTGTCTGTCTCACGTGCGTCTTGCTCTCTTCACTCCTCGGCGCGCTCTGGGTTTCCTCTGCACAAGGCTGCGGATGTAAGTCTTTTTTCCCACCCACTTCCTGTTCCCCACGCAAAGCATGCTGGAAAACGTAGTCCCATTGTCCAGTGTCTCTTACATTGCGCTTGTCTCCCTCTGGTGGCCAAAAATAAGTACTACAGCAACAGCGTTTTAAACCATCGCTACACTCTCCCCCTCCTAGAACTCTTGGGTCTCTCCAAGGAGGTATAACAGTTGCATTACATTTCAACATAACATTAGGCAACATATACAGGCTCAGCAGCAAGCGTACAATGGATCAGATACACTTCCTCAAGTTGACTCATGCTTCTGACTACCTCAGCTAACATAGCAGACACTTCGGGCAACCTTCGCACCGTGGTAACAGCCTCTTCAGTGCTATGTCCTGTTGAATCGTAGGTGAGTCTTTGAGGGGGTCGGACAGAACGTTTTGGCTCTGGCTCAATCAGTTCCTCTTCAGGTGGAAGTACTACAGGTGCGGGTTCAGTTCTTTCATCCACAACTGGAACAGACATTTCTTCGGAATATGATCCTTCCAGTGAAGGCATAGAACTGTAATCATAAGATGCGGCTTCAGGAACTACAGGGATTTCAGAAGTCTCGGGAACTTCCAATTGGAATTCAGGAGCCTCAGGCCTCAGGTTACTTTCCCACCGTTCAGGAACTGGAATGACCTCTTCAGGCTCTGGTGAGCGCACCCAGTCCAGACAAAAGCTTTCTTCCTCACTGTCCACTTCACTCTCTTCAACAACCCGTGTCTGCTGAGACCGAGTAACGGGAGTTAAGCGTGGAGCAAGTGGATTCCGCAGAGAAAGTTCGTCACCAACTGGTATCTTTACAGCCTCTCTCAAAGGTAGCAGATGATTCCGGTGCCAGTTTTTAAGAGGCCCAGCCTTTCCATCCGGTCGGATTTGGTAAACTGGCAGACCCGGCAGTTGCTTGCAGACAATGTAGACCTGAGAACTCCATCTATCTGCCAACTTATGCCTTGCAGCAGCACCCAAGTTCTTGAACAAAACCCTATCACCGGGTTGTAGATCCTGTATCCGAACTTTCAAATCATAGTTCCGCTTATTCCTCTGTTCCCTGTTTCCCGAGGTCAAAAGGGTCTGTTCAAACGCAGAGGCCAAGTTCTTCTGAAGTCTATCCACATAATTTCTGTGAGAAGCTACCGACGTCTGGTCCAGAGATAGCCCAAACGCCAAATCAACCGGCAGTCGGGCTTCTCTTCCGAACATAAGATGGTACGGAGAGTATCCAGTAGCGTCACTTTCCGTACTGTTGTATGCATGTACTAGCGTAGCTATGCGACGACTCCAGCACTGCTTCTCTCTGTTTGACAGTGTCCCCAACATGTTTAGCAGCGTGCGATTAAACCTTTCGGGTTGAGCATCACCTTGAGGGTGATATGGTGTAGTTCGGGTCTTCTGAATTCCCAACAGTTCCAGTAATTGCCCAACAAGCCGGCTCTCAAAGTCTCTACCCTGATCAGAGTGTATTCTCCTTGGTAGGCCGTAGTGAACAAAGAACTTTTCCATTAGAACCTTCGCCACCGTAGGAGCACGTTGGTCTTTCGTGGAAAAAGCTTGGGCATAACGTGTGAAATGATCAGTCACTACTAGAATATTCCCCTGCCCACTAGCATCCGGCTCGAAGCACAGGAAATCAATGCACACCAAATCCATGGGTCCTTGACTTTGTAGGTGGCTCATTGGAGCGGTTCGGGTCGGTAGGGTCTTCCTTTGGATACACCTCAGACATGAATGGTAGTAACTTTCCACTTCAGCTCTCATGAAGGGCCAATAGAATCTGTCTCGCACCAGCTTAAAAGTTCTCTCTGCACCTAAATGTCCATGTTCATCGTGCAACGACCGCAGCACATCCTCTCTGTGCTTAGTGGGAAGGAACAACTGTTGGGTCTCTTCAGCACTGTTCGAGAGGCCCCTTCGGTAGACCACCTCATCAAACATCTTCAATCGTTCCCACTCTTTATATACCAATCTGGCCCCTTCTGGGGAATTTGTCAGATGAATCTCCCGTTGGTTCGCGTTCAGGGCCTTCACGGTTAATGCAATCAAAGGGTCTTTAGCCTGATCAGCTCTCAGGTCCTGTTTTGAAAAAGTAGGCAAACTTTCATCCCTCAGCTGCGTAGGATTACAATAGAACTCTGGAACAGTCGCAGCCATAACTCCTATGGCTTCCGCTTCAATCCCTCTCTTGACCCGGCGCTCTGCTCCTTGACATAAAGCTTGCACCCTATCTGGAGTTAACTGAGTCCATTCTGTAATGTAGGGTCTTCTCGACAAAGCATTGGCATCTCGATTATTCACCCCAGGGTGATACTTCAGGCTGAACCGAAACCCTGACAGAGTTGCCAACCGCCGATGTCCCGTGGCGCCCAGCTTCGCAGTAGTAAGGACGTAGGTAAGAGGATTGTTATCCGTCTTTATCACAAATTCGGCTCCATACAGATAGTCTTTTAGCTTATCTACCACCGCCCACTTCAAGGCTAGAAACTCCAACTTGTGGGTAGGATAGTTCTTTTCGGAGGGCGTAAGGCTCCGGCTCACATACGCTACAGGCCTCAGCAATCCACCATACTCTTGGTACAGGACTCTCCCTAGACCTTCTCTACTGGCATCCACATGCAGTTCGTACGGCTTGTAAGGATCCGCATAAGCCAAGACAGGAGCTCGAGTTAGACTTTTTTTCAGCTTCACGAAAGCACCTTCGCATTGACTAGTCCATTCTCCCTGGATAGATTCTCGAGCCTTCCTTGGCCCTGGAGCCGACGAATTTCGGTCAGAGGCCTTGTGGCCTTCTTCTGCGTCTTCTTTCTGCAGGAGCTTGTTCAGTGGTTGAGCTATCTTGGCAAATCCTCCTACAAATCTTCGATAATAGGAGCAGAACCCCAAGAAAGATCTAAGTTCAGTAACATTTCGGGGTCTAGGCCAGGAAGCTACGGCTTCCAACTTCCGAGGATCTGTCAAAACGCCTTCTGCTGAAACCACATGTCCCAGATATGTAACAGAAGGTAAGCAGGATTTACATTTCTCCAGAGACAATTTCAACCCCTCTTCATGGAGCCTCTTCAAGACCTTCTCCAACCGCTGTTCATGTTCTTCCAGAGTCTTCCCGAACACAATAATATCATCCAGATACACTAATACTTCGATCAGGTTCATGTCCCCGACGGTCTTCTCCATTTACTGTTGGAACGTGGCTGGAGCCCCCGTAAGGCCTTGAGGCATTCTGTTGAACTCAAAGAACCCCAGTGGGCAGATGAATGCAGTCTTCTCTTTGTCTTCAGGATGCATTGGTATCTGGTGATACCCACTTCGCAGGTCTAGTACACTAAACCATTTTGCTCCAGACAGACACTGTAAGGCATCTTCTATCCAAGGAGTAGCATATTGATCTGGGATGGTTCTCCGATTTAGCATGCGATAGTCTATACATAGACGGACAGAACCATTCTTCTTCCGGACCATTACTATTGGAGATGCATCCGGGCTCCTGGACTCTTGGATCACCTTGGTTCTTTGCAGTTCATCCAGCTGTTCTCGTAGATCATCCAAGTCTCCCAACAGAACTCGTCTTGACCTTTCTCAAAACTGCTTATCTTCCTGTAGTCGAATGCGATGCTCAGTACTCTTAGCTAGGCTCACGTCGAACTCATTCTTGGAGAACAAGTCCCTCTACTTTAGGACCTGGGACTGAAGACGTTTCTTCCATTCAGGTGAGATGGGAACGTCCTTGGGGTAGAACCTTTCATCTGGAATCGCTTTATCCACTCCCCCTCCTAAATCGGTAGGAGAGAGAGGCATAGCGGACGCTACTTGCCCGATAGGCATTCGTGCTTTCAGGACCACTGGAGAATCAGACACATTACACACACTGACTGAGACTCTTCCTCGTGTTTGTTTCAAAGCTCTTGTGGAGATTATTTCAGGGATTACTTCTACTCTGGCTTCACTCCCATGATTAAAATCGGTTTCCAGTACCACATAGGGACCTGGTTGCGATCCGTTCAACTTGACTGAAGCCCGGAAGCTCGCTACTTCTCCTGATTGCAGAACCCTCTCTGTTCCTTCCAATCTCCATAGGCACCCCACTTCAGCAGGTGCCTTCTGTTCTTCGACCATTCTCTGATAGCCTGGACGTAACATCGGCACTCCCTTGGTGGAACCTTCGTCCAGTACCATAGGAGTCAGGAGACGTCGCACCAGATCAGTGTTCGTCCCCACTATCATAGAACTTCTGTTTGCCCCTGAAGGCCGAGGACACACAATGGCCAATGCATCACAACCTCCAGACTGTCCGATGACTTCGGATCCGATCTCTAACTTCACCTGTAGATATCCGTCATAGGGAAGTTTCTCAGTTCCGATACCCCAGATTTCCAAGTCCTTCAATTTCTGTAGAGGTATGTGCTTCAAGTGCTTCTCATAGAAATCTCGGTAGATCAATGTCACTTGAGCCCGAGTCCAACAGAGCTTTAGTGTAGACTCCCTCTACTTGGATTGGCGCAATGGGAGAAGGACCTATCAGCTGGTCAGGAAACTTTGTTGTAGTAACAGGAAGTTTAGACCCAGTTTGTTGTACGCTGGCCTTCTTCTTGGCCCGTGTAGGTTTTGGGTGTGCATTGCTTCCCCATGACGTAGGACCGGATGCTAAGGGAGGGACTCTTTCAGTCCTGGCAGGCTCAGCAGTTGGCCAGACTCTGGGCCCTCTCGGCCTCTCAATCCTAACTTGATTTTTGGAGCGGGTTTTGACCATTGGGCACCTAGTTTGCTCCTTCACTTGAGCCCTCTGGCGTTTCCCACTGGTGAGGTAGATAGTAGCCCCTCCAAGGCTTTTAGGAGCTCTTCTACCATATTTCTCTCAGGCTTTTGGCTTTTGCATTGTGCACGGAAATGACCCATTTCCCCACAACTGAAACATCTCTTCTTTGAAGACGGAGACGCAGTCACTTGCTGTGATTCGGTTGAAGGACCCTGGCCAGACACCACAGCAACTCCAGTTGTCCGCATATCAGTAAGGAACTTCTGCATATCGGTCTGGGTCCCTGCCACCTTCAAAAGTGCTCGGCACAGGTCCGCATGCGCCTGTTGCAATTCTGCTTGAGTTTCTTGTACCTTCTTAATGGTTTTGTGCAACTCACTATGTGCAGAAAGGGTTAGTTCTTTTGCAGCATTCTCTGTGGATTTAGGAACAACCAAACGCTCTTGTTCGTCCACTT
This sequence comes from Leptobrachium leishanense, assembly GCA_009667805.1. Classification (NCBI taxonomy): domain Eukaryota; kingdom Metazoa; phylum Chordata; class Amphibia; order Anura; family Megophryidae; genus Leptobrachium; species Leptobrachium leishanense. Next base: position 84,039,053 of record CM019063.1, read on the forward strand.
CGGATCCATAGGTGTCTAACGAATAATCTTCAGGTTGCAGACATTCGTTATGCCTCACGGGTTGTGCGTAAGCTCTTTCTCCTCTCCTAAAGGATTTTTCTTCAAGTAAACCTCTTCCTCTCTGACAGCTCGGATCAGTTCCAGGTATTTCAATTCTCGGTTATCTTCCCTGCTTCTCAGCTGTAGCATCACCGGATCTAGAGGTTGAGCACCCCTCAGGATCTGCTGCATTCGGATTTTATCTATTTCGGCCGGTTCGGCCCCTTTCTTGAGAAGTATCTGGTGCAGAATCTTATCTAGACGCCTCATATATTCAGTCATTTTCTCACCTTTTCGCTGGTAGGTGTGTTTATACTGGTACACGAGCTCCGCTGCCTTTTCCGTTCGCTCAAAGACTTCCTGTAAAATATTTAGATAATCTAAAGCAGTGCAGTCTTGCTTACTCAATTTTAGGTTTCTTACAGCCTCTGACGCAGGTCCCTTTTAAGCTCTCAGTAAGCCTTTGCTTCTTCTGCGCTTCAGGGACGTCCCACTCATCCAGAGCCTGCATCGCCTGTTCTACCCATTCTTCGAAGGTTTCTTCTCCTGCCTTAGTTCGTACGTTTCCTGTAAAATTTCTCAACCGTCGATAACCCAAGTTAGTGTGCGGAGGGCTTGTTCTTTGACATTTAGCCAGCAAATGTCCAATAGCCACTATAAATTCAGGCCCGATCATGGCCAGCGGACTGGGCGCGGGAACACTCGCGGGATCGCCATGTGGCGCACTTGGCTGAATCAGTTGAATTTCCACCTCATCGGTCAGCTTCACGCTCGCGCCCTGAAAACACACTGGAACACCCTTTCTCCACTCAAAAATAATATACGTGTGAGAACTGTCTGGTTTCTCTTTAATGTCCAGGATTAACCCCCGATGATCTGGTGTCAGCGCGGCCACGGCCTGGCGAATCTGATCTTCGGCCCAAGTGTCTGCAGGAATATCCATGACTATACACAATTCTATCTGACTACTGTGCTCCTCACACCATTTGGCAGCAGTGCCTGGATCCATATTTAACCCTTTTAAGTGCGGTTTTTCCAGAGACTGGATCCCGGAAACGAGCCCCCACGTGTAGCGCTCACTCCCGGAGGATCCGCTGAATTTAAATTCTGAATTCTACATGTAGTTGGTGTAGTATAAATTCATGCTTACCTGCAACCAAAATGTATTCTTAATGAAAGATTACATATTATATACCTCTTTGTGTTTTAGTTTTCGATATTTACACTGCTTTTAGTTTTCTATATCTCTTGGCCTTCCTTTTTTCTGTAAACACAGCCACCTTAGAACACTATTCCAATCTTGCCATTACGCTAATGGCTGGAGTCATATACACAACAGCTCCAGCTGTTATCGCACCAGCACAAACTGCTTGTCCAAAAGAGCTTCAAGCTCGGACATTGCGGCTGCTTCCTGTTGTAGCGCTCACTCCCAGAGGAGCCGCTGAATTTAAACCTCGGGTCAGTCTTCCCTCATTAGGGAATAAATATACACCAGCACTGTTGTGGATTTTATAAGTTATATAGTTTACTGATCTCAAATAAACTGGCATATATAGAGCAGCACAGTATACATATATATTTACAGAAGTTCGTAATGCGAGAAACACGCAGCGGAAAAGAAAAATGAATATTAACCCCTTCGTTATTGGAATGTGAGTCCCGTACAGGTTGTGTCCCAAGAAGGTGTACGTGTATGCATGTGTTGGTACCCGGGTACAAGATTCAACTGGCCAGTGAATGATTTCAATGTGTCTTCGACTAGTCACGTTGGGGCCCTGTAGGGTTAGACAAACTTGCAGCGTGCTTTATTATTTTACTGTGGCCGGGAAGGCCTCTCACCCATCCGCCAGATACTCTGTGCTCTGCTCGACCCAGGACGTCTCTCCGCTCGACTTGACTGGGACTCTGTGCCACCCGATCCGCTTGTCTTGCTTGTCCATTTCTGTCACAAGATGCTCTGCTTACCGCCTGCACTCCCACTAGATCATCACGGTCTCCTAACTCGGGGTCCTTCAGCAACTCTGTATCTTTGTTAATTTCCCAGCGGTGGATTACTAGGTCTCTGGCAAGTAATGTGAACCGATCTCCAGCTCCGCAAGGCCGCACCTGCGCTCCAGCCGGGTCGCGATCGTTGTCTGTCTCACGTGCATCTTGCTCTCTTCACTCCTCGGCGTGCTCTGGGTTTCCTCTGCACGAGGCTGCGGATGTAAGTCTTTTTTCCCACCCACTTCCTGTTCCCCACGCAAAGCATGCTGGAAAACGTAGTCCCATTGTCCAGTGTCTCCCCCTGGTGGCCAAAAATAAGTACTACAGCAACAGCGTTTTAAACCAGCGCTACACTGTAATAACTCCTATACCTTTTATGCTATGTATTGGAGCTGTTAATTTTCAGCTAGCCAATGAAGAACGACTTATTCCGACATCACACATTCTTTGTCATATCGAGCCATTATTCTGGAAAAAATAACAGTGCATACAAACATAACCCTTTTCAAACCCACCAAAAGTCCCAATCTTACCTTGGATCCCACGGTGAAGAGAGCGGCGCATTCCACCACTTATTCTCTCCATATGCAGCAGAACACTAGGAGCAAATAGTTCTTGGTGTTCTACCTTGGTGTCCTTCACATGTCCCTGTGCAACAGGGCACACTTGAGCTCAGTAGAGCTCAAGCAACGTCCTGTTTGGCTCCCTTGAGTCCTTTAGACTCTTGGAGATGATAACCACGGAAGTGTGCAATGCTACTGGTATTCTTAACCTGTGGTTAACAAATATTCTGACTCCAGACGCTGATACTGTGGCTCAGTTGCACACATCCATTAAGGGACGAGTCGCAAGTGGAAAACAACTCGCGCTGGATTTTTACATTTGTGGCTCTCCATAAACGTTCTGGGTGCAATAGTAATTTTCTGTCAAAATCCATTACATTATTGTCTGACGGAAGACCATGTCCAGTTGGAATGACAGAAATTATTTGTCTTAAGTTATTATTACAAAAATGGCAGGATCGTAAAGTGGTTATGCCTCATGAAAGGGGGATGGAATAGTGAAAATAATAAAGTAAAAAATCAAGGAATGTGAAGAAACTTGGCAGTTTTAAAGTGTTTTAGAATGCATGCTAGGCTGCTATGCAGCATCACAGAGTGACCTCCATTCCTCCCCTCTGCTGCCCCAACCCACCCTCCCCATCCACCCGCCCTCCCAGAGCTGGTCCCTAATTTCAGGCATCCTTTCCAGCTGTCTCCACTTTTCTCCCTAATCACCCTTACTAAGCCCAAAAATATCTGGTCCATTTCATGCAATCCCTCTGACCACCAGTTTCACCTTCCCTCTGCTCCCATTTGTTTCTGTTACCCTAGTCCCTTAGAGTGTAAGCTCATGGGATGTCTGCCTGAGCTTTTTGTTTAAAGTGATATATAACCTGGACAGTTATCTGATGTCCAGGGTTATTCCCTCATGTATCATGTAAGTCTGCTATGGAATTTGTTGGCGCTGTATAAGTACTTGTAACTGTAACTTTGTATTTCTGTAACCACTCAATGTTCTTGAACCCAGGACATACTTGAAAACGAGAGAAATCTCAATGTATCCTTCCTGGTAAAATCCTTTATAAATAAATAAATAAATCTCTATAGTCTTCAGTCAGGTAAGCAATGGTTGAAATAACTTGAATAAAACCACAGAAATAAGCCCCGAGCTCCTTTTCTTGCTCTGCTTTGGCCTCAGCATGTGCAAAAAAATATGTGAACTGTGCTCTGTATCCATGGGTTTATAATGGTCATTAAAGAGCAAACTCCTCTACCAGAATCCAGGCAAACATCTTCTCTGAGTTCTACTCTGTCCGTTCACTTTGGCTGCTCTCCGCATAAAGACATCATCTCAGATGGAACAGGGAATTATTCACTCCAATCTACCTTGAATATGGAAAAAACATGGGGAAGAGCAGTAGCCAAATAACAAGACTATAAAATATCAAAGCCGTTCTAGAAATTCATTCTGCACGCATACTAAGCTTTGGTGGCAGCATCTTCATTAATCACGTGCAATATGTATAAAAACCAAACAAATGTCTCCTGCAGGAAACTTTTACTTGTACTAGAAAAGTGAAGTAATAAACAAAATGTCACGTTCGCTGTCCTGCTCTCCTTTCACAACCGTGGTGGGAATCCTATTGGACAGACTTCTAAACCCTCCGATCCTTGAATGGTCGGGACCGCTAACCCTATCACTCCCAGCCAGGGAGAACAGACAGACCAGCAACAATGAGTACAACCTAGAAACGATAGGTTTTGAGACCAAGTATCTACTGAGCCACAAAGGGTTAACTTTACCGACATATGGGAAACAGTCTGGAAAAGGCTTCAGCAGTGTATTCATACACCAGTGGTCAACATCCGTGTGGTCATGTAAACGTTCCACGTAGGCAGCAGAGAGAGTTTTCATACAGGCTGGTTTGGCCACACACAAGGTTCTCATACACTGTCAGGTACCGGTTTTCCAGAGGAACCAATTGTGCAGAAGTAGCAGCCCTTTCAGTACAGCTATTGGCAAAAAGGGCTGAATGGCATACACAGACCTCTCTTGCTCAGTAGGAGTGATGTTTAGACAGAGAACTCTTGGAACATTTCTTAGCACAACCACGATTTAATATCTTTATATATATAGCAATAAACAGTCTCTTAGCAAGGTCAGTTCCGAAGTAAAGGATCATAAAGGCAGGCAGCAATCAGGCGTAATCAATAACAGGCAAAGGTCGGCAACAGGTATCAATATCAGAATATACTTGCTAGTAGATTTTCCAGGAGACAAGGATCAACAGCTTGGTGTAGGTAGTACTTCAGCAAGATAGAAATTTAGCAAGTATTCAATGGAACAGGTAACAGGTGAGGCTTCAGGCAAGGATTCCACAGGTAAGAGGTTTCAGGTAAGGATTTCACAGGTAGGCTCAGGTTGTAAACCGCAATAAACGAGCAATGACTTACTCAGCTTGTAGATTTTTTATAGTCAGGTATAACGAGTTGATTGGATCCAGCCGGCGTGCATCAGCATGTCCAGACTTCCGGATTGAGTTGCAGCTGTAATGGCTATATGGGAGGATGCCTGCTCGAGCGCGTGCTCTTTTCATTCAGACCTTAGTCATTTAAGGAGAAGGACCAGAATTATAATGTCTCCTCAGCATGGACAGATCTTGGGGCCCAGGAATTACCAGGAGCCCAGTCGGCCACAGGAAGAGCCGCTGAGGCCAGGAGAGGTACGTGACAGAACCCCCCAACAAGGCGACCCCTCTGGGGGCGAGATGGGTGCAATTGATGGAATCTCTGAATCAAGCGAGGAGCACTAACCTCTACTGCGGGAATCCATGAGTCATCCTGCAAACCATAACCCTTCCACCTGATAAGATACTCTAAACGACCTCTCCGATGGCGAGAATCCAAGATCTCCTTGATTTCGTAGGTTTCTTCGTCACTCATAGATATAGGACCTGGTTTGCATGGGAGACGTCCCGGAAAAGGATCATCATAGGCTGGTTTCAGTAACGAAACATGGAACACAGGATGAATTTTATATGAAACTGGTAATAATAATTTGATTGCTGAAGAGGAGACGACTTGGATAATAGGAAAAGGTCCTATGTATCGTAACCCAAGCTTCTTAGATGGATATTCAACCTTTAAATGTCTTGTTGACAACCATGCTTTGCCTCCTACCTTGTATACCGGAGCGGGACATCGTCTTCTATCTGCAAATGTTTTGTACCTATATTGAGCACGTAACAATGCAGCATGCACGTTCTTGTATACATCTAGAATATTTCTTATTCTTTCATTGGTTGAAGGTACATCACCTAGAATTGGAGAACCAGGAAGCATGATGGGATGTCTGCCGTGATTAACAAAAAAAGGCGACATACCGGTAGAAGAATGTTTCTGGTTGTTGTACGTAAACTCAGCTATAGGAATGTACTGTATCCAATCATTTTGTAGATGCGTAATAAAGCAACGGAGCTATTGTTCTAATACGCCGTTTACTCTTTCTGTTTGACCGTTGGTCTGTGGATGAAATGCAGTAGATAGATTATTTTGTATATGTAAACATTTACAAAATGCTGACCAGAAACGGGATGTAAATTGTGTCCCTCTGTCCGTGGTTATGGTCTCTGGGAGACCATGTAATGAAAATACATTTTTGATGAATAAATGAGCAGTTTTTGTAGCGGAAGGTATACTTTTTACTGGGATGAAGTGGGCCATTTTAGAGAATCTGTCTACTATGACCATTATGGTATTACAATCCGAAGACATAGGTAGCTCAGTTATAAAATCCATGGATATATCAGTCCATGGACTTTTCGGTATGGGTAATGGCTGTAACAGGCCTTGGGGGAGAGTATGGAGTGATTTAGTCTGAAGACATGTAGGGCAGTGGTGGACGTATGCTCTTATTTCTTTTTTCATATATGGCCACCAGAAGGACCGCTTTATTACCTCAAGGGTCTTGTGGAATCCGGTATGCCCTCCGATAGTAGTGTCATGGAAATATTGAAGAACGTGTAGACGGGCTTCTTGAGGAACGACTATACGATTATTTCGAAATACGTATCCGTTCTTTTTCTGTAAAGGAATATGAGATATAGTATCTTTAATATCATTGGGATATAATTTTATGGTATCCCAGATGGAGGAGGTTCTGGTAACAAAACAGGATTTAGCAAGGATGTATTCATCTTCGTCTGGCAGCTGTACAAAACTCATACGTGATAAGGAATCTGCCTTTCCATTTTTGCTTCCTGGTCTATGGGTGATATGAAGATTGAACCGACAAAAAAATAATGCCCATCTAGCTTGTCTGGGTTTGAGGTGTTTTGCTTTCTGAAGATATTCTAGATTCTTATGATCTGTGAAGATTGTAATAGGAAATTCAGAACCTTCTAATAGATGTCGCCATTCTTCCAATGACATTTTTATAGCTAGAAGCTCACGATCACCAACATCGTAGTTTCTTTCTGGTGCTGTCAATGTTCTGGAGAAGTAGGCGACGGGATGTAGAATTTGTTTATCGCCTACCTTCTGTGATAGTATTGCTCCTATCGCATAGTTGGAGGCATCGACTTCGATGGAATACGGGGTTGATGGATCCGGTAAAGACAATATGGGTGCTGTAACGAAGTGTTCTTTTAGTTTTTCAAAAGCTTTCTGTGCTTGACTGTTCCAGGAAAAAGGGATAGTGATACGTGTTAGTTCGTTTAGGGGTTTGACAATAGAAGAAAAATTGCGGATGAATTTACGGTAAAAGTTGCAAAATCCAAGAAAACATTGTACCCCTTTTCTATTAGCAGGGATAGGCCATTCTTCTATGGCTTTTGTTTTGGTCTTGTCCATCTGGATGTTACCTGGTGTTATGATGAATCCTAGAAATTCAATGACTTGACTGTTGAATATACATTTTTCTAGTTTACCGTACAATTTGTTCTCTTAGTTTCTTAAGTACTGATGTCACATGGTCTTGATGTTCTGATAATGAAGATGAGAATATTAGTATATCGTCTAGATAAATAATTACGTAAACGTCTAGTATTTCACGGAAGATATCATTTAAGAACCTTTGAAACGTTGCAGGGGCATTACAGAGGCCATAAGGCATCACAAGGTACTCGTAATGCCCGTAGCGGGAACGAAAAGCTGTTTTCCACTCATGTCCGCTTTTAATTCTTACAAGGTTATAGGCTCCTTTGAGGTCAAGTTTGGTGAAGTATTTGGCATCCTTTAGTCTGTCCATTAACTCCGTGATTAGAGGGAGAGGATATTTATTCTTAATGGTTACATTATTTAATGCCCGGTAATCTATGCATGATCTCAGGCCTCCATCCTTCTTACCCACAAAAAAAATAGGAGCTCCTGCGGTAGAAGTAGAGGGTCGTATAAACCCTTTGGTCAAATTTTCATCTATGTATTCCTTGAGTACCTTGAGCTCGGGTTCTGATAAAGGATACACTCTTCCAAACTGAATAGGGGAGCCAGGGTATAAGTCTATAGGGCAGTCGTAGACCCTATGAGGTGGTAAGGTGTCTGTTCCTGTAGATTGGAACACATCAGAATATTCTTCATAAATTTCAGGTAAGGTGGTAGCTGCTATAGCAGTTGAAGAAGTGTTGTATGGAATATCAATTGAGGTCTTCTGTTTTGGTAGGTTTAATGTTAGCGTACCTCTTTCCCAATCGATGTACGGATTATTTTTTCTTAACCAAGGAAGTCCAAATATCAACGGAAAAGCTGGAGAACTCACGATATCAAAAGAAAATGATTCTTTATGCTGGGTACCTATGGATACAGACAAAGGAATTGTTTCTTTTGTAATAGGACCAGTTTTTAAAGGGCTACCGTCTAGTAATTGCAATGCCACAGAATGTTGTTTAGTTATAAAGGGTATTCGTAGAATGCTTACAAGAGTTTGATCAATGAAACAGCCGCTTGCGCCAGAATCAATCATCGCATTGAGGTTGGCGTGATCGTCCTTCCACTGGAGAGACACAGGGATGGTTAGGTGTGTAGATATATAACCATTAATATTTTTTATAGACATGGCATAAAACAGAGTTGAGGCCTTACCTCTGCGGTGTTCTGGTTTCTCTCGACATTCTCTTAATTGATGACCCGAGCGTCCACATTACATACAGAGCCCCAGTGATCTTCTTTGTGCTCTCTCGTTGTCAGTTAAAGGACCTCTTATTACATTTATTTGCATAGGTTCTTCTGGTGTATGCAAGGCGGGCAAAGGTGTCGGCTGCATTACAGCTAGTTGAGGTGGGCGCTTGTGTATTGGAGGATGAAAAGTAGCAGCTCTTTCTGCTCTCCTTTCTCGGAATCTTCTATCAACTTGTGTACATATCGTCATCATTGATTCTATTGATGTAGGTTTTTCAGCTCTAGCCAGCTCATCCTTTATGTGTTCAGCAAGGCCGGACTTGAACTGTGCTAATAGTGGAGGCTCATTCCATTCTGAATCCAAGGCTAGATGTTTAAATTCAGTAATGTAGTCTTCAACGTCTCTTCTCCCTTGTTTTAGGTTAGACAATGCTTGAGCGGCGCTTTCAAGTCTGTGGGGGTCATCATACATTTCTTCTAAAGCTTGCAGAAAGGAATACCAGTTAGATAGGATAGGACTGTTGACATGTATAAGGTGATGAGCCCAGCACTGTGGTTTTTCTGTAAGCAAGGATATAACTGTGTTAATGCGTGCAAAATCGGTAGAGTAGGTAAGAGGCTGGAGAGAGAACATGATTGTACATGAAGTGATAAAACAACGAAACTTAGAACGATCCCCGCTAAACTTCTCAGGTGGAGAAACGTATGGTTCTGCTGATCCAGCTACTGGGTGGAAGGAAGGAGTATTAATCATAGCTGTAGTTCCTGGTAAAGGGGTAGCAGCAGCTAGTCTTGTGGTTAACTGGGCTTGTGTGGTTTGCATGATGACTTGGTTCCTTTGCAGATCCTGGACTGTCTGTGCAAGACTTGCTAGTTGATCTGTAATGGTGCTCAAGGCCTCTGCTATATCTGCTGGTTCCATGAGATGGCTCGTTTATTCTGTCAGGTACCAGGGAGAACAGACAGACCAGCAACAATGAGTACAACCTAGAAACGATAGGTTTTGAGACCAAGTATCTACTGAGGCACAAAGGGTTAACTTTACCGACATATGGGAAACAGTCTGGAAAAGGCTTCAGCAGTGTATTCATACACCAGTGGTCAACATCCGTGTGGTCATGTAAACGTTCCACGTAGGCAGCAGAGAGAGTTTTCATACAGGCTGGTTTGGCCACACACAAGGTTCTCATACACTGTCAGGTACCGGTTTTCCAGAGGAACCAATTGTGCAGAAGTAGCAGCCCTTTCAGTACAGCTATTGGCAAAAAGGGCTGAATGGCATACACAGACCTCTCTTGCTCAGTAGGAGTGATGTTTAGACCGAGAACTCTTGGAACATTTCTTAGCACAACCACGATTTAATATCTTTGTATATATAGCAATAAACAGTCTCTCAGCAAGGTCAGTTCAGAAGTAAAGGATCATAAAGGCAGGCGGCAATCAGGCGTAATCAATAACAGGCAAAGGTCGGCAACAGGTATCAATATCAGAATATACTTGCTAGTAGATTTTCCAGGAGACAAGGATCAACAGCTTGGTGTAGGTAGTACTTCAGCAAGATAGAAATTTAGCAAGTATTCAATGGAACAGGTAACAGGTGAGGCTTCAGGCAAGGATTCCACAGGTAAGAGGTTTCAGGTAAGGATTTCACAGGTAGGCTCAGGTTGTAAACCGCAATAAACGAGCAATGACTTACTCAGCTTGTAGATTTTTTATAGTCAGGTATAACGAGTTGATTGGATCCAGCCGGCGTGCATCAGCATGTCCAGACTTCCGGGTTGAGTTGCAGCTGTAATGGCTATATGGGAGGATGCCTGCTCGCGCGCGTGCTCTTTTCATTCAGACCTTAGTCATTGAAGGAGAAGGACCAGAATTATAATGTCTCCTCAGCATGGACAGATCTTGGGGCCCAGGAATTACCAGGAGCCCAGTCGGCCACAGGAAGAGCCGCTGAGGCCAGGAGAGGTACGTGACATACACTCAGAGTTGGCAACAGGACAGATCAATGGATTATCTGAGTCAGCGTTATGCAGGATTGATATACACTCTGAGTCAGCGTGGGGTAAGATCAGCATGCACTCGGAGTCTGCTCTGGACATAACATACATATAGACTTGGTCAGAAAGAGAATGGTCAGAAAGGCAGTCCTCATACAATCTGGGTCGGTATCCGAGCAATAGAATCAAGAACGAGTGAATCGAAATAAGAATACACCAGGCGATGCGAGAACTAACTCCACGTCAGGTCAATGAGCCGTCTCGCACGCCCTGCATTTAAGGCCGGCGGCTCTGCGTCATCATGCCGCACCCCGCCCCTCCAGGTGCACGAACAGACGGAACTCCTGGCACCCGGCCAGCCAGCGATGCCGCCGGGTGCCCAGATCCCCCCTGAAGTTCTGCAGGTGCCGAGGATGTGTCCCAAAATAGTAGGAGAGTTATTATTGCTGTAGAATAGTTTTTGTCCATGTATGTTTTTGCATAGAGCTATTACCAGTATCCTGTATTTTCTTTTCACATATTTTAATTAAAGGACAAATGTAATAAGATAAAATTGGCATTTGTTGGAAACTGGATAGAGTTATAACAGAAAGAATACATAGGAGATGATGGTACAAAATCAAAGGAATTGCTGGAATTGTATGAAGACGTTCTATATAAAACATCTTTGTAGTATGTACAAAACAAAAATTGACAAGACCTGTTGGGTCAGACAGTATTTTGTTTTTTTATGTTGGGGAATGTGCATCTTAGGTGTATGAATGTGTAATGTTTTGTTTATTCATAGGCCGGTCGTACATGATGGAGGAAGTGAGATCATCATTAAAAATGGCCGTCATCCAGTGGTAGATTTGTTGCTAGAAGAGCAAAACCAGTATGTCCCAAACAGCACTAACCTTGTAGTAAGTAATCTGTAATGCTTTCCAAGAGACTCTACTGCTACTGAAACTTGGAGAAATGGAATAGTAAGTCTCTCAATCATAATGATTAGGAAAAAAGACACCTAATGCAACAAGGGGGTAACACGTAAATTTAATTGGAGAGTTATATGTCAATGCCTAGGTGAACAATCAGTAAATAACTTTAAAAGTTAAGTTTTATTCTTATGTATTGCTTGCTACTGAAATTTTCATGGTCAGGATGTGGAGTCCTAATGTGTGTTCGTATTTTGGCTGTGATTGCATTGAATGTATTGCAGTTTTATGCCCTGGATTCTTTGTTACTTAACCATGCTACAACTCTTGTTCTTTCATGATCTACAAAAACCTATACACAGCAAGGACCCATGTCTCGAGGTGCCTGCAGAGGTACCGGCTATGCCCTCCTGGAGAGGCCTAACTAGGCCTAATCAATCATCAGGGGTTGCTGTATCTGTTGTGCAAGGGTGTCTTCCATTGCATTTCAGTTCTGGCCCCCTTTTGGGTAACAGCAGTCTGATTTGCATATGGTATTGTCTTCTCTGTAATGATACCATTGAGCTAAAATCCCTGAGAAGGGACACTCTGAAGGGCAGGCCACTTATGTCGCTGCCCATTCTTAGACCTCTCATAAACTTGTTTTTGTTCTCTAACAAACATGTAGATTCCCAGGAAACAATAGCTTTTGAGAATGAAGTATTTATGAGGTCTATCAGTGACCTAATTAGTTTCATCTTTTTTCATCAACTCATCTCAACAAGCCAGGCCTATATTTAAAGCTAATTAAGTGTGTGTACGTGCAGTGTCATTGTGAATACATAAGCTGCTACATGAAAAATTCTTATAGTTTGTTATCTCTAAAGAACCACAAGCTTGACGCTGTCTCTCTACCCATATAGCTTTATACTAGGGACGTGCAGTGAGGTCAGTGCCTGGGGAGGAATTGGCTAGTATCAGACTATCTACAGTAACTATATGCGGTTTGTGTTTAGCTGTAAATTATCTTTTACTCATTTACTGTACCCACAAATATATAATTTTTCACGCCATTAACCCCTTAATGACCCCTGACGTACCCTGTACGTCCTGTCCTCGGGTCTCCCTTAGACCCGCGGACGTACAGGGTACGTCAGCGGCACCAAATCCCCCTCCCGCCCGATACTCACCTCCCTCGTCGGATCCCACGGCGATCTGGCAGGGAGGAAGCCTGCCCATGTGATTTACATGGGCAGGCGAGGCTGATGACGTCGCCACGCTGCGTGGTGACGTCATCAGAAGGTGCCCCCATGTGTTTCAATGGAGGGGAGGGGGGGGCTCCTTCGGAGCCCTCTATCTCCCCAACCATTGAAGCTAGGGAGATGCCGTTTGCACCGCTGGAGAGGGGAGAGCCTCCCCTTTCCAGCGGTGTATGGCATTAACAGTTTCGCCGCCGGATCGCTTTTCGGCGCCAATTGGCGCCAAAACGCGATTCAAACCTGGAGGGGGGCTGACATCTTGGATGTCAGCCAAGCCTCCAGGTCCCCCCCACCCACTGACAACCTCACCATATGTGTGAGGATGTCAGTGGGCCAGTTAACCCTCTAGCTGCCATGTAGAGATAAGGGGATCCTAAGGATCCCTTTATCTCCCGATCCATGGCAGCTGGATGGTCATATTTGCCATCATTTAAAAGGCCTGATTATGGCCTTTCAAATGATACCAAACATGACCAGGTTTGGTTTTAAAAAAAAATAAAAAAAAAAAAATTAAATAAAAAAAAAATAATAAAAAAATTAAATAAAATAAAAAAATGTTTTTTTTTTTAAAGTTTTTTTGTCTGGGGGGAGTTTAATTAAATAGGACCTAGGCTGTCATCTAAAAATAATTAGCACAAAATGGTCAGAATGAGCGCAGCGCACATAGGTGAACTGTCTCAGCAGTGAAGGGGTTAAAAAGCAAACGCATGTTAAAATTGGGTATTTCTAGTCTAGGGACAAAATTTTGAACCTATTTAGCCGGGGTCTTTTTGGGTGGTTGTAGATTTTGGGGATTAAATTACGAAAAAGTGTGTTTTTACCATTTTTTTCCTCATATTTCATATTTTTTTTTATAGTAAATTATTCGATATGATGGAAATAATGGTATTTCTAGAAAGTCCATTTAATGGCGGGATTTTTTTAATGGCTTGGACCAATGGTACTTTCCCATTGGTCCTAACTATTCCAATGGTCTGTCAGGGCCTCTCTGAGGCTCTGACGAGCAGTATTCAGGAAGTCGGCAGCCCGCGTCTGTTCTTAATTGAACAGACATGGCGGTACAGACTTCGTAGCGGGGAAGCATAACACCTTTACATAAATTGTGTAGGCTGTAAAAAAAGAATGCGCACAGAGGAAGATAGCATAGCCAATGGCGGGGGAGCGTGGAGCAGGTGAGTTTATTTTATCACTTAATGGCAGGTGAGGCTCTGCCTACCCTGACGGCACATCCCTGCTTTATACACAGGTAAACAAGGGGTCAAGTTGAGGATGAGAGCATGGGAAGGCGTTGCTGCACTATTTTTGCAAAGGTGGTTCTAATGCTCCCTTACACTCTAAAGCTTGTAATCAGGCATTCAGTCATATCTTTTCCTGTTAAGTCACAATAAATATAGGAATTTTAATAAAGGACTTAGAGGCTCCTATTGCATCTCTTTTTTTGCTTTATTTTCCATAGCTGCAAATATTAACCACTTCCCGACCGCTGACGTACCTTGTCCGTCCGATCGGAAGTCTCCCTTAGACCCGTGGACATACATGGAACGTCAGGGTCCCCTAACCTTCCTCTCGATACTCCCCTTCGTCGCTGGGCTCCCGCAGTGGACTGGCAGGCTGGAAGCCTGCCCTGCCTTTTCAGGGTGCCCAGTTGGCGCAATGGCATCATCATGGTGCGTGACGTCATCGCCAGGCGCCCCCTGCGCCTGCAGTGTAAATCAGGAAGGGGAGCCCCTCAATCTCAAAGGAGCCCCTCAATCTCCCCAGCGGTTGAAGATAGACAAAACCATATTGCACTGCTGGAAAGGGGAGTGTCTCCCCTTTTCAGTGGTGCATAGATTTAACCATTTCACTGCCGGATCACGATTCGGCGCCAAATCGCGATTCAAACCCAGAGATGGCTGACATCTTGGATGTCAGCCAAGCCTCAGGGTCACCCCCCACCCACTGACATCTTCACCATATGTGTGAGGACGTCAGTGGGCCAGTTAAACCCCTAGCTGCCAAGTGGCGATAGTGGGATTCTTTGGATCCCCGTATCTCCCGCTCCGTGGCAGCTAGAGGGTCATTTTTGAGATCATTGGAAAGGCCTTTCAATCATGGCCTTTCCAATGATACCGAATATGACCAGGTTTGTTGTAAAAAATATTTTTATTTAAAAAATAATTTGTCTGGGGGGGTTTAATTAAATAGGATTTAAGCTGGCATCTAAAAATTATGAGCATAAAACGTTCAGAATGAACTCAGCGCACAGAGGTAAAATGGCTCAGCCGTGAAGGGGTTAACCCCTTAGTGACCAGGCGGTTTTACGCAAATCCGTCCTTTAGTGCCCGCTGCTGTTTTTACGCTTCTACGCTGTAGGTGTTTAGGAAGGAAATGGTATCCTAAGGCGCTGTGCGGTGTTGAGATTATGGTGTTTTAATGGTGCGGGTGTGCTGCCGATTTAGGGGTGGTAGCAGAGCCTGGTTGATTGGGAGGAAAGTGTGGGGTACCCCTTAGTCAGGCGCTACTCGCTAGTCGTGTCTGTTAAAGTAGAGGTGTAATCGCTCTTAAGAAATTTCAACAATATAATGAGGTATAGCAATGCTAATTCAACAGCTTTGTGTACCATAAAAAATTAAAACAGAGTATAGAAAAAAGTGTAAATATTCATATTAAGAACATACACCCTCTGGCTTCGGGGGTGATGAATCACAGACTTTAAGAATCACAATAAATCAGTCTCTTATATTGATACAAACATACACCCCCTGGCTTCGGGGGTGATGAATCTCAGTCTCTAAAAAGCACAATAAATCAGTCTTTGTGTTGCATAAAAAGAGAAAAGAAAAATGATTAAAAAATAATAATAATTTTCCTCTTAATGATTGAGTGTGTCCTTTTGGTCTTGACTGCTTCCGCTCCTCTCGTCCCTTCAAAATTCCTCCAAGAAAGAAAGAGGGGGTAAAGATACGTCCGCGTCTGTCAGATAAACCAGAGAGTAAGGATTGGTACACTTACGCTAGTGCGGTGATGGATGCTGCTCTGTCTGTTGCGCTCTGCCCAGAAATCCTCTTAGTATCTGCTCCTTCGTGCCTTGTCTTTTGAATTTCCTCGTCCAGGATACTGCAGAAGGCTTCCCTTTATACGGTGCTTTCTGGTTGCTGGCGATGTCATAAGATGGCAACTGGATGCAGCAGGAGGTTGGCTTGTGCAAAAATTTATTAAGACAGCTCACATCAAATAATAACGCAATCAAAGATCAAAGAAAAATAAAAATATTTTTAAAAAGTTAGAAAGTAAAATAACCCATAAGTCCATAGGAGGTAAAAAAAGTCTTTAAAAGTGGGCATAGGGGTCTCCAAGACGCGTTTTGCCGGCTCCCTGGCCAGCTTCATCAATTGGACGGTTCGGGGTTCGACCCGAACTTAGCCTGTTCGAGCAGATCGCGAACCCCGAACATTTCCGGGTGTTCGCCACATGTTCGACCACAATGGACCACAATGCATTTTCCCACTGCCTGAAGCTCGTAATTGGCTACAGCCTTGCACCTGACCACAGGTCTGGTGCAAGACTGGTTGAACACTATGCCAATCACCGCTCAGAGTCCTGATTGGGCAAATTTTGCCCAATCATGGCCTCACAGAGCTAAGTCCCGCAGCACACTATATAAGGTTTCAACGCAGCGCTTTCTGCACGCATTTCAGAGGAGATTTCAAAGAAGATAGTTGTGTGTGTTGTTACTGACGGTCTGCCACGCTACTGGGGGGTCTCATTTCGACCAAATATCAGGGAATTTAGGTGATGTGTGTCTTGTCACTGTGCCAGCAATTTTTTTGGGGGTTTACAACTTTCTTTAAAACATTTGTGAATTGAGGTGATCTTCTGGGTCTCGTCACACAGCCAGCAATTATTTTTGGGGCTCATTAATTTCTTTAAAACACTTGTGAATTAAGGTGATCTGTGTCTCGTCATACAAACAGTACCACGCTGTATTTTGGGGCTCACTAATTTCTTTAAAACACTTGGGAATTAAGGTGATCTGTGTCTCGTCATACAAAAAAGTACCACGCTGTATTTTGGGGCTCACTAATTTCTTTAAAACACTTGGGAATTAAGGTGATCTGTGTCTCGTCATACAAAAAGTACCACGCTGTATTTTGGGGCTCACTAATTTCTTTAAAACACTTGGGAATTAAGGTGATCTTCTGTGTCTCGTCACACAGCCAGCAAGTTTTTTTGGGGCTCACTAATTTCTTTAAAACACTTGGGAATTAAGGTGATCTGTGTCTCGTCATACATACAGTACCACGCTGTATTTTGGGGCTCACTAATTTCTTTAAAACATTTGTGAATTAAGGTGATCTGTGTCTCGTCATACAGTACCACGCTGTATTTTGGGGCTCACTAATTTCTTTAAAACATTTGTGAATTAAGGTGATCTGTCTTTTGTCACTGGCTGCCAGCTATCAGTGTGTCTCACTGAGTTATACCAGAGTTATTTAAATCTTTATACCAGCGTTGAATCAGAGTTCTGTATATATTAATCAATATATCACTCCCCATGTCTGAAAGAACAAAAAGGACAGGCAGACGCTCCCAGCCACAGATAAGAGGGCAAGCAGCCCCTGTGTCGGGAGGCTGTGTCTCTGGTCGTGGTGGACGTGGTGCATCCTCTGCAGGGGCACGCTTGTCCTTTCTAACTGGTGCTGGCCGTCTTAAGCAGCAGCAGCAACATACAGAGGACTTGGTGGATTGGCTAACCAGGCCATCCTCATCCTCCGAGTCCTCTGCCAGCCAGGCTTCTAGTGCTTTACAGTCCACCTCAGCTGCCAAAGCATCTAATGCAGCCTCCATGTCCACAGCTACTCCTGCCGTAGCCTCACTATCACACACGGAGGAGTCAGCTGAATTGTTTGACTACAATGAGAGTGACATGCTGCTTGAGGATGCGCAGCAAGTACAGTGCTCTGATTCAATCTCTGAGGTTGAGCAAGGGAGTATAATCAACCTAGAGGAAGGGGGTGCCAGTGATGACACACAAATAACTGGCACTCATTTTGCCCCAGCAGCTGCAGCATACTGCCAAGTTGACTCCAGTGACGAGAAGATAGGGGGTGAAGATGACATTGATGATGATGAGGTCACTGACTCCACCTGGGTGCCAGATCGAACTGAGGAATCAAGTGAGGAGGAGGGGGAGGAGGAGGAGGCAAAGCAAACACAAGGCACAACATCCTCTGTGACCAACCGTAGCACTAGCCAGTCCAAGGCATCACATGTCAGAGCTGCTCCAGTGCAGAGCGCTGTTGTCTCAAAGAACACATGCAGGAACTCTGCTGTCTGGGAGTTCTTTAAGAAATGTGCAGCAGACCCCACCGTTGCTATTTGTAATCTATGTCAGAGGAGGCTGAAGCGTGGAATAAACACTGGACGCTTGGGTACCACGTGCTTGAGGCGACATATGAACAAGTGCCACACATCCCGTTGGGGCAAAACTTTGCATGGGTCCTCCTCCTCCTCATCTGTCTCTACCCACACTGTATGTCCTGCCATGCAATTGCCTACAACCTCCACGACAGGGATGATGCTACAGTAATGGATGTACCAGCAGGTCCTTCCTCACAATGTGACATCATCCCAGTAGCTGAAGATTTACGCAGTCAGATTACGTTGCCGCAGCTGCTGCAGCGAAAGAAAAAATATAGTCCCAGCCATCCCCAAGCACAGCGTCTAAATGCCAGCTTAGCAAAATTACTCGCATTGCAGCTGCTGCCTTTCCAGCTGGTGGACTCTGCTCCCTTCCGTGAATTTTCTGAATGCGCTGTACCACAGTAGCAGGTTCCAAAACTCCATTACTTTTCACGCAAGGCCATTCCAGCACTATACCAGCACGTGGAAGACAATGTTATCCAGTCATTGGGAAAGGCAGTCAGCAGCAAGGTGCATGTCACTTTAGACACGTGGTCCAGCAAGCATGGGCAGGGTCGTTACATTTCCTTCACGGCACACTGGGTAACTCTGATTGCAGCTGGAAGGGATCCAAGACGGGGCTCTGTGCTGGAGCTTGTTCATCCACCACGCTTCCAGAAAGCTGCTTGTATGAGGTCTGTCTGCTCCACCACCACCACCTCTTCCTCCTCCTCCTCCTCCTCCTCCTCCTCCTCCTTCTCTGTCTCTGGCGAAGTGGCAGTTAAACCCACGCCTGACAGGGTGTACGCAATGGCTCAAGCAAAAAGATGCCATACTGTGCTTGAGCTGGTTTGTTTAGGGGACAGGAGCCACACCGGGTCAGAAATTTTGTCAGCTCTGCAGGGGCAGGTGCAGAGATGGTTAACACCACGCCAGCTTGAGCTGGGAATGATCGTCTGCGATAATAGCAGCAACCTTCTCTCTGCCCTACGCAAGGGTAAATTGACGCATGTACCATGCCTAGCACACGTCCTAAATCTGGTGGTACAGCGTTTCTAACCAAGTACCCAGGGCTGCCAGAGCTTCTCATCCAGGCCAGAAAAGTCTGCAGCCACTTCAGACGGTCATTCCCAGCAAGCATTCGCCTGGCAGAAATTCTAAGAGAATTCCACCTTCCCACAAACCGTCTGATCTGTGACATGCCCACCAGGTGGAATTCGACATTAGCAATGCTGCAGCGTCTGCACAAGCAGCAGAGGGCCATCAACGAGTACCTGTGTGAGTATGGCACAAGGACAGGTTCAGGTCAACTTGTTTTTTTCCCCCCCTGCAGTGGCTGATGATCAAGGATGCATGCACTGTACTGTCACCATTTGAGGAGGCAATGAGGATGGTGAGCAGGGACAGTGCATGCATCAGTGACACAATTCCTTTAGTGTTCCTGCTGGAGCACAGTCTGCGGGGAATTATAGATGTGGCTCTAGAGGCAGAGCAGCGGGAGGAAGAGGAGGCCTTCCCTAGCTCTCAAGGCCCCAGTATTTCTGCAGACAGCATTCCAGCGGGTCCTACTCAGATCAGACAGGAGGAGGATGAGGAGAAGGAGGACTATTTAAGTAGTGGGGGCATTGAAGGTGGGGATTCCTCAAGGCAGGGTTTTGTGTGCCCAGAAACAGAAGGGCTTGTGCGTGGCTGGGAGGAGGAAGTGCACGATACGGTCATCCTCATTGAACAGGAAGACTCGGCAGCTAATGCCACCTCCAACCTACGCTGCATGGGCTCCCTAATGATGCAAAGCCTGCTAAAGGACCCCAGGATTCGTGCTATCAAGGAGAGGGATCATTACTGGTTGGCAACCCTTCTTGATCCACGATACAAGGGGAAAGTTGCAGAGCTCATCCTGCCCGCACAGAGGGAGCACAGGATGACAAAACTTGAGGACGCTCTAAAGCGAAACTTGTGTAACACCTTTCCAGGCACTGTTAGATTACCAAGTGCTGACACACGTGCTTCTGAGGCTGCAGGTGATCAGAGGAATAGCAATGAAGGCCAGGGCCGCTTGACTGATGCATTTTTAAAAATTTTTAGTCCTCGACGCCCAGGGCCGTCAAATGTAGGCACCCATTGCCAGCGTCTTCACCATATGGTGCAGGACTACCTAGGGGCAAGGGCAGACCTGGATACCTTTCCAGCAGATGATCCACTGGCTTACTGGGTGTTGAGATTGGATCACTGGCCAGAACTTAGCCAATATGCTATGCAGCTACTAGGTTGCCCTTCATCTAGCGTGCTTTCCGAAAGGACGTTCAGTGCCGCTGGAGGATTTGTCACAGACAAAAGAGTGCGTCTGTCCACCGACTCTGTAGACCGGCTGACATTTATAAAAATGAATCAGTCCTGGATCAGCAGCTATCAATCCCCTGATGCTGAAGTAATGGAATAGATAGGGGATGTCCTCTTCTGCATTCACAAAACCTACAGCACTGAACTCTTCCACAATACCACAAAAGGGTTACGGTGTGAAGGCACTTGCTGCCATGAAAGGCTCAATATCTGGCTGCACTGACGCCCATTAAAAAAAAAATCACTTTTCAATATAGGACCACATGGTCCACCCCTGCACTCTTCCACAATACCACAGAGGGGTTACTGTATGATGATACTTGCTGGCCTGGCAGTCTTGCACCAAAGGCAGAATATCTGGGTGTACTGATGCCCATTACCAGATCAAAAACTTTTCAATATAGGACCACATGGTCCACCCCTGCATTCTTCCACAATACCACAGAGGGGTTACTGTATGATGATACTTGATGGCCTGGCATTAAAGGCACAATATCTGGGTGCACTGACGCCCATTACCAGATCAAAAACTTTTCAATATAGGACTACATGGTCCACCCCTGCACTCTTCCACAATACTACAGAGGGGTTACTGTATGATGATACTTGCTGGCCTGGCACCAAAGGCACAATATCTGGGTGCACTGACGCCTTAACCAGATGCATATCTTTTCAATATAGGACCACATGGTTCACCCCTGCACTCTTCCACAATACCACAGAGGGGTTACTGTATGATGATACTTGCTGGCCTGGCACCAAAGGCACAATATCTGGGTGCACTGACGCCCATTACCAGATCAAAAACTTTTCAATAAAGGACCACATGGTCCACCCCTGCACTCTTCCACAATACCACAGAGGGGTTACTGTATGATGATACTTGATGGCCTGGCATTAAAGACACAATATCTGGGTGCACTGACGCCCATTAACAGATAAAAAAAAACACTTTTCAATATAGGACCGCATGGTCCACCCCTGCACTCTTCCACAATACCACAGAGGGGTTACTGTATGATAGTACTTGCATGCCTGGCACTAAAGGCACAATATCTGGGTGCACTGCCATTGACGCCTGTATCAGATTCATATCCTCAGAGGGGTTACGGTGTGACGGCACTGTTGCCGACGCTAAAAGCCCAATTTTAAAGCACCTATTGTTACTTTCATCCAAAGCCTGCGTAAGTTTCACAATAATTTAGCCCAAAAAAACACTAAACTTTTTCTGCGTGTCCTAAAATGTCTTTTCATACAGGCTGCCGCCCCAAGCAGTTGTTTATGGATAGATTAAAGCAAAAGCATTTACCGTCATATGAATCGTCATTTATTTGTTTTTAAGCGTTTCTATACATCCTAGAAATCCGCCACTTCACGGGCAGGTTATGGGGACCTCCTAGGCACGATATTTGAAGGAATTTTTCGTTTTTATGTTTAACCCTTATTTCATGGAAAACTCACTGTCCCTTTAAAAACGTTTTTTTTAAAACTTTTTGTCCTTGTTTCCTGTCCCCCAGGGCACTACCCGGACCCCCATACACCTTTTATGGCAAATATGTGGCATATATGCCCTCTTGGAGGGCACTCTAAAAAACCGAATTTTCAGCCCCATTGACTTGCATGGGGGTTCAGGTTCGGACCCGAACAAATGGGAAGTTCGGGTTCCGGCTCGAACCGAATTTGGGGAGTGTTCGGCTCATCCCTAGTCTGGATGATAAAAACAGTGACTGATGCATATCTTATGCCCCGGGTAGATGAGTTGCTTGATCGTATATCTAGAGGAACTATCTCACCACCATTGATCTGTGCAAGGGCTATTGGCAAATCCCTCTTGCCCCTGAGGCTAGCCCGAAGTCTGCGTTCATTACAATCTTCAGATTATATCAGTTTTAGGTCATACCATTTGGCATGAAACATGCCCCGTCCACATTTCAACGGATGGTCGATCGCCTTCTAGATGGTCTCCAGGATTATGCATGTGCCTATCTGGACGACATCTAAAGTACTACTTGGCAAGAACACTTACAACACTTGGGAGACGTGATTGATTGGATTAGAGCTGCTGGGTTAACATTGAAGCCCGACAAGTGCCACATGGGGATGGCGGAGGTCCAGTACCTCGGCCACCATGTTGGTTGTGGGAAACAACGACCAGAACCGGCCAAGCTTGAGGCAATAGCCAAATGGCCAACTCCCCTTACCAAAACACAGGTCCTTGCTTTTCTGGTTACTACTGGTTATTATAGAAAATGTGTCAGCAATTACAGTACAATGGCTAAACCCCTGACAGACTTGACCAAGAAAAACCTCCCCAGACAGGTCTTATGGTCCCTGGCGTGCGAGGTGGCCTTTCAGCAGCTAAAAGCTGCATTGACTGATGCTCCTGTGTTAGCTGCTCCTGACCCTTTCAAACGATTTATTGTACACACAGAAGCCTCGATGTTTGGGTTGGGGGCAGTGTTGAGTCAAATTGGGGAAGATGGCATGGAACACCCGGTGGCCTATCTGAGTCGAAAGCTCCTACCGAGAGAGGTCAGCTATGCCGCAGTTGAAAAGGAATGCTTGGCTTTAGTTTGGGCTCTCAAAAAACTGCAACCATACATTTATGGATGTTCCTTCACAATTTTAACTGACCACAACCCCCTGGTGTGGCTGAACCGGGTGGCTGGAGACAATGACCGGTTGCTCCGATGAAGTTTGGCACGGCAACCCTACAATTTCACCATACAATACTGGCCAGTGAAAACAGAATGGAAATGCAGATGGACTGTCTCGCCAGACTAAACTAGAACCCTCAATGTTTTTTCTGGGTTTTTTTTCTGTTTTTTTTGTCATCTGGGACAGCCCCAAGCTGATCCGCTTGGGATCAAGCTGGGTCTGCCAGACTATGGGTCAAGGGGGGGGGGGACTGTAATGGGAACACCTTGTTTATTTGTTGTTTGGTTTTATTTTTCTCTTTCACCCAACTGAGGTGGCCCTCATTGTTTTCAGACCAGCACAACTGATTTCATGCCTGAAGGGGGACGGGGTGAGGGTCACCCACACTTGGTGGCTCCCAGGAGGGAGAATTCTTAACTGTTAGTTTTTGTCAGTTGTTCTCTCTCCAGAGTTTATTTTAACTGGAGGATTGGGGAAGCTGTGATGCCTTGCAAATAAAATGGCACTTGTTTTTACCCAGCACTGCGTCTCGACAAGTGTGTGAGGAAAGGGACTATAATCTCTGATTTCACCACAGCTTTTATTATACGGAATTATCTAGATTGCTGCAGGGAAGAGAATTAATGGAGTGACCCTGTTTCGGTTCAGTGCTACGTAACAGTCTTTTTTTGCGGTCGTAGATTTTGTGGATTAAATTTTGAAAAAGTGTGTTTTTTCCATTTTTTTCATAATATTTCATAATTTTTTTATAGTAAATTATACAATATGATGGAAATAATGGTATCTTTAGAAAGTCCATTTAAATGTGGGAAAACCAGTATATAATATCTGTGGGTTGCATAAACGAGTAAGAGGAAAATTTGACCTAAACACCATCAGTGCAGAAACATAAAGACAGCAGCGGGCACTAAAGGACGGATTTTCGTAAAACTGCCCGATCACTAAGGGGTTAACAAATAAAACATAACACGTATGGAAACCATAAGTAAAAATGTAATAGAATCAGGCCAGAAATAATCCGCCATGATGGTTACCATCAGTAGTGGGGAAATTAATGGAAACCATGTTAAAGGAAAGGATTGTTGAACATCTAAAAACACATAGATTACAGGATCAGAAACAACATGGGTTTACCTCAGGGAGATCATGCCAAACTAATCTTATTGATTTTTTTGATTGGGTAACAAAAATAATAGACACAGGTGGTGCAGTAGACATTGCTTATTTAGATTTCAGTAAGGCTTTTGATACTGTTCCGCATAGAAGGCTTATCAATAAATTGCAATCTTTGAGCTTGGATTCCAATATTGTTGAATGGATTAGGCAGTGGCTGAGTGACAGACAACAGAGGGTTGTGGTAAATGGAGTTTATTCGGCGCAAGGTCTTGTTACCAGTGGGGTACCTCAGGGGTCAGTACTTGGACCCATTCTCTTTAATATTTTTATTAGTGACATTGCAGAAGGTATTAATGGAAAAGTATGTATTTTTTCTGATGACACAAAGATTTGCAACAGGGTTGACGTTCCTGGAGGGATCAGCCAAATGATTTAGGTAAACTAAAAAAATGGTCGGAGTTGTGGCAATTGAGTTTTAATGTGGATAAGTGCAAGATAATGCACCTGGGACGTAAAAACCCAAGGGCTGAATATAGAATATTTGATACAGTCCTAACCTCAACATCTGAGGAAAGGGATTTAGGGGTCATTATTTCAGAGGATCTAAGGGTAAGTAGTAAATGTAATAGAGCAGCAGGAAATGCTAGCAGAATGCTTGGTTGTCTAGGGAGAGGTATTAGCAGTAGGAAAAGGGAAGTGCTCATGCCACTGTACAGAGCACTGGTGAGACCTCACTTGGAGTACTGTGTGCAGTACTGGAGACCGTATCTCCAGAAGGATATAGACATCTTAGAGAGAGTTCAGAGAAGGGCTACTAAAATGGTGTACGGCTTGAAGGAGAAAAGTTACCAGGAAAGGCTTAATGATCTTAACATGTACAGCTTGGAAAAAAAACGAGACAGAGGAGATATGATAGAAACATTTAAATATGTAAAGGGAATCCACAAGGTAGAGGAAGGGAGTATATTTAAAAGGAAACAAAATAGCATAACAAGAGGACATAGTCTTAGATTAGAGGGGCAAAGGTTTAAAAGTAACATCAGGAAGCATTATTTTACTGAGAGGGTGGTGGATACATGGAACAGTCTTCCAGTAGAAGTGGTAGAGGCCAAAACAGTAATTGAATTTAAGCAAGCATGGGATAGGCATAAGGCTATCCTAAACAAAAGATAAATCCAGGTAAAGTATCCATGTAATTGGGCCGACTAGATGGGCCGAAAGGTTCTTATCTGCCGACATTTTTCTATGTTTCTATGGTTCATAACGACCATCTTGGGCAAGACTTTGGTTCACGAAAATGTATATAGCGAATATTAGCTGAAAAAGACGAGTTTGCATAGATTTCTGGAATTCCTAAAACTAACAGGCAGAGCAATTAAATAAGCAAAGATCCGGGCTAACACAAGCAGGAGTGTCAGAATACTGATTTAGCTACATCAAGGTCAGAGCCAGAGCCGAGAACAAAAGCCCTCATTAGACCATCTGCACCCTTATCAGTTTGTATAGTAAATAAGTCCCGTGGAGGCGGACAGAGACAGGATCTGGCTAGATGTTAAATTATCCAATTGTCATAACTGTATATGAAAGATGCCAATTTACTGCCAATATGTGGAATGTCTTTGTATTTGAATTAAGGGGATGGCACATTTGCCCTAGGGAGGACAAATCGCCCTTGGGTGGGTTGTTGGAATGTACCTGTTTATGTATTCATGTATAAAACTTTGAACCCATGCTGATCGCGTCACTCAGTCTTTGCGATTCAATCCTGGCTGAGACTTGACATCAAATAAAGTATGCCTTTCCTGCAATTGACTCGTGTCTGGATAGTCATTGACCGCACCAGGCCGACCTTTCTCCCGACCGAACTGAGTGGATTCCGGTAAAAATTTTGGGGGCTCATCCGGGATCGGTCGGCAGCGGATCGGCAGTGGCTACTGGGCAGTAGCGGTTGACTGCAAGCGCAAGTGGTCCCGGAGGTTGGGCGTTCGTTGAAGGTGAGCTGACATCTGCAGGCGCCAAACGGTATTTCCCGTTACGTGGAGCTCGACTCATCCCTAACGGACTCCCGGCCCGGGAAACTGGGACACCTTCGAGTCTGAGGAAACAGTGTCCGGCGCAGTGTTTGGATAAGGTAAAA
This sequence comes from Leptobrachium leishanense, assembly GCA_009667805.1. Classification (NCBI taxonomy): domain Eukaryota; kingdom Metazoa; phylum Chordata; class Amphibia; order Anura; family Megophryidae; genus Leptobrachium; species Leptobrachium leishanense. The sequence continues at coordinate 84,065,519 of CM019063.1, forward strand.
CCGGTATTGTTTGTTTGATACGCCTGGCCATAGTTGGGTAAGGAGACCCCGTACACGGTTCCATTGGCATTCTGGCTCTGTCGCCATGAGCATGGGGACTAGTTAGCTGCACCTCAACGGCTGCTAGTTGACACGGGGCTGCACTCGGCAGACCAGATGTCAATTTGATAATTTGGTATTGGATTGAGGTACTGCTCCCCTAAGGAATCCGTTCCAAGTGGAGCAGTGTTTATTTTTTTGTGAGCTACACGTGTGTAAAGAGGAGGAGAGACATTGGAGGTGGGCTGAGAGCCCCGAGCAGTCATTGTTACGTGTCCCGCTAAGAGTAAAGGGGTTTTGGTGGGCTGATAGCCCCGGACCATTGGTAGCTGCAGAATAAGGGTGCTTTGGTGGGCTGATAGCCCCGGACAATTGTATGGGCAGGTGTGTTGATTAGTAGTGGGATACGTGACATTAGATAGATAGGATACTCGTGGAAGCTGGAATTGTACTATCTTGTGCTGAATGTATCTGGTATAGTACGTGCTGTGAGTGACTCTTGAGGTGCGTTCCACGTCTGGGGCGACTCAGCCGGCCACCAACAGAGGAAGCGGATACGTCACGAGTGAATTGTTGATTGAAATACCAGTCTGTCAAGTATTAACTGTTGTGGGATTTCATTGCATTGTGAAGAAATTATTGTTGAAAAGAGTTACAATGGGTAGTGGAACATCACGTCCAAAGAAAGCTAAAGAGGGAGAGACACCTCTAGAATATATGGTGCGCAATTTTAAATTTTTGTATGAGACGCATCAGTATGGTGTTTCAGCTGAATAAAGAGAAGTTAGATCCTATGTACTTTAGTCTGGCCTATATTAGTTCCCGAATGGCCTGAGCAAGGATCTATGGACCCAGTACTCATTCAAAAAGTACATACCCAAGTTACGGGGAGGGCCGGATTCCCAGATCAGTACCCGTATATAGATATTTGGAGGTACTGTGTTAGAGACAAAAGTCATTTTGTTTTTTTGTAAATCCATTTTTTATTAGATTTTCATGAACACATTTTAACAAAGTATAATAAAATACAGCAAAATATATTGCATCTTAGCAGTGTACAAGAATACTATTGGACTATCTGATCTCGTAAGGTCAGTCATATTCGACGATGCGTCAGACACGAGAAAGTGAAGCAAAACATAAAAAGCATACAAAGCATAAAAAGAAGGGGGCATAAAAAGGTATTGAAACATATAGGGAAAGGATTTAAGAGAAAGGATGTGGGCTGTGGTATCGGTCCCTTACCAATAAGAGGTGTATATTTAGGTGCTGGTATGGGTACGATCGTAACCTCTTCAATCTCGGTGTGTAGACATTATAGCTTTAAAAGAGGATGAGGACGTGATCAAGGACCATCTGGACCAGATTGTAGTATACAGCTCTGCCTGGTCCGTTGAGTTAAAAATCAGCTGCTCTAGGGTGTGCAGGTCTTCCATCTTAGACCGCCAAACTGGTAAAGGCGGGCAGTTTATTTGTCTCCAATACAATGGGACAACACTCTTGGCCACATTTAGAATCCTAACCAGTATTGATCTCTTGTAAGTGCGTGTGGATATTGAGGTGTGGTGGAGGAGCATTGATGCAGGGCTGAAAGGTATTGGGGGGTCTACAAATTCCGAGGTTACCGCGTGAATGGCCTTCCAGAAGGGTACAAGGATTGGGCAGCTCCACCATATATGTAGCATCGTGCCTTCATCCCCGTTACATCTCCAGCATGTTGGGGGCAAATCCGGGAACATCTGGTTAAGTTGTGTGGGCACTCTATACCATAACGTTAAAACCTTATATGCCGCTTCCTGAACCTTGCTTGCTACGGAGCAGTGATGTGTGAGGTCTAGGATCTTATTCCATTGGGGTTCAGAGAGGGGCATTTCCAGCATCATTTCCCAGTGTCCCATAAAAGGGGCTGGTGTGTCCGCAGCTGCTGTTTGAAGCAAAGAGTAAATGTAAGAAATACCGTGGGCCAAGGGGTTAGGCATCATGCATTGTTGTTCAAAACCAGTGAGTTGTCTAGTGAGTTTATGTTGTTGCGGGATTGCTCGTAGATAATGACATAACTGGCTATATTTAAAGCTAAGCAGAAAAGGTGGTGGTCCTGTTGTATATAATTCCCTTAATTGTCTGTACCCGTTGTTTCGTAATAGGTGATGTGCCCTGGGATCTCAGTCGAGAACAACGTGCAGAAAGTCCCGACTGCAATCCCAAGGTGAAATCTCGTTATGTACAATTGGTAGCATTGGGGACGGAGAAGTGGAAAGGGAGAAGGTCTTAGAAGCGAGTCTCCTAATGGCCATAGTGGCCAGTGTGTAAGGGGATGTGATGTCATGATGTTTATCTTGGGATGGTGGAAGCCATGGTAAGGTGGCCAGGGGCACCTTCAACAAGTCTTGTTCCGCGTCTTTCCATCTCTTTCTGACCCCTGATTTTGACCAGTCAAGAATGCGTAACAGGTGACTCGCTATATGGTAGCACCGGAAGTCCGGTACCGCCAGACCTCCCCGTGACTTTTGTCTAGTGAGTATGTCAAAACGAAGCCTGGGGGTCCTGCCCCTCCAGATGTATTTGATCAAAGCAGATTTAAGGGTACCGAAAAACTGTTTGGGCAAACGGATGGGTATCGTTTGAAAGAGGTATAGTAATCGCGGTAGGAGATTCATTTTAACTATGGCCACTCTTCCCAACCATGATATGTGTGCATAGTTCCAATTGGATAAGTCCTTTTGTAGTGTGGCTAGAAGTGGTGCAAAGTTGTCTCGGTAATTCTCCGCTGGATCTGCGTTTAACCAAATCCCCAAGTACTTGAGTTTCGTGAGGGAGATTGGGAACGGGAAATGCTGGAGATGCAACGGGTAACGTGCGTCTGCTGTCGGTATACTCAGGATATTGGATTTGCCAAAATTAATTTTTAGGTTGGATAAGATCCCGTATTCCTTAAAAGTGGATAAAATGCATGGTAGTGACACTCGCGGGTTTGTCACGAAAAAGAGCAGGTTATCTGCGTATGCTGCTATTTTGTGTTGAGTCGTGCCAATGATGGGTCCCGTTATGTCTGAGTGTTGTCTAACGGCGGCGAGGAAGGGCTCCAGGGACAAAATAAAAAGTAATGGGGATAGGGGGCAACCCTGTCTCGTGCCGTTTCGTATTATAAAAGATTCCGAATAAACCCCATTCACGCATATCCGGGCCGAGGGATCAGTGTATAAGGCTTTTACCCAGGATTGCATGTTCGTGCCCAACCCTATGTGTGCAAGTGATGTAAACAGAAAGTCCCAATTGACCCTATCAAAGGCCTTCTCTGGATCTGTGGATAGAAGGAAATCCTGACCTGACGAGCGACCTTGGTGAATCATCTGCAGGGCCCTTATCGTGTTGTCTTTTGCTTCCCTCCCCGGGACGAACCCCACCTGGTCGCAGTGAATCAAATTAGGGATGTGTGGTTGGAGGCGTGTGGCTAGAACCTTAGCGAAAAGTTTAATATCTGAGTTGAGTAGCGATATTGGTCTATAATTCGCGCAATTAGTAGGGTCTTTGCCCTCTTTTGGTAATAGGGTGACATTGGCCATTAGTGCCTGTGGCGGGAGGTTTTCTCCATGGGTCAGGGCATTAAAGGCTTTTAGAAAATGTGGTATGAGGACCTTTCGAAAGGTCTTATAATAACGGAGCGGGAGACCGTCTGGGCCAGGGCATTTGCCTGTTTTAGATAATTTAAGGGCAGCCGACAGTTCCTCTTCCGTTATCGGAGCTTCCAGGAGAGCTGCATCTATCTCAGAGAGTTTGCGTGTGGAATATTTAGAGAGGTAAGATTGAATCCGGTCGAACATCGTCCGTCTAGTTTTGTCTGTCTGGGGGCCCGTAAGGGAGTAAAGTCGCTTGTAATAGTCGCGTAGGACTGTCATTATTTGCGGTGGCATGTATTTTGATCGACCCTCCCGGTCTCGAACACAGGCTATATATGTAGCAGCCCTTTTTTTGGCTATCATACGTGCCAGGAGGCGGCCACTTTTATCTCCGTGAGTGTGGAAAAAGGCCTTTGTGTGAAGACATGTTCTATGATGTAGTGTGTTCATAAGATCTGACAGGGAGCGTCGCATGGTCGCAAGCGTAGCAAGATGTGTTGGGTCTGCGTCCCGTTTGTATAGGCGTTCAATGTCTGAAATCTGGCGTACCAGATCGCTAATCTGTGTGGCTCTCTGTTTTTTAAGTTCTGCCCCCTTCTTAATGTAGTGACCCCTGATTACGCATTTATGCGCTTCCCATATTACTGTGTCGGTTATGTCTGGGGTCACATTTTCAGTGAAGTAGGTCTCAAGCACCCTTTCACTGTCTTCTATAAGGGAGTCATTAGCCAAGAAAGAGTCGTTTAGACGCCAGGAAAATGAGGCGGGCGGTAGAGCTGGGACGTGAGAGTAATGTGTATTGGAGCATGATCTGACCAGGTTGCAGTACCAATACATGCTGTTTTCAGTGTGTGTAAATGGTAGTGTTGCATAAAGAAATAGTCCAGACGGGAGTAGGACTGCTGGGGTTGTGAGAAGAACGTGTAATCTCTTCCTTCTGGGTGTTGTGCCCTCCAGCAGTCTGCTAAACGGTGCGCATGTAGGGTCTTGCCGATAGATCGAAGTATATGTAAAGGAAGGGATGTGGTTCCTTTGAATGTGTCAGCTAGTGGGGCCAAGGGGACATTAAAGTCCCCCCCCAAAATTAGGGTTCCTTCCGTGAATTCCATTACTTTGCGTAGGCTGGTGGCGATATAACGGTGTTGGGCTCTGTTTGGGGCGTATAGGTTAGCGAATGTGTATAGTGTGTTTGCTATGTGTCCTTTAACCACCAACAGTCTCCCCTCCCCGTCTGTCAGAGACGCCTTGCTTATGAAGGGGATGTGTTTGTGAAACAGTAACGCCGTGCCTTTAGATTTAGAGGTGGGGTGGTTACTGTAGAACCCAATCGGGAAGTGCGAGTCTGTTAGTTTAGGATGCGTGTCACCTCTGAGGTGCGTTTCTTGTATAAATACAACTGATGCCTTACAGTTCCTGAAGTCACGTAACGCCTGAGAGCGTTTTTCAGGTAGATTAAGTCCTCTTGCATTTATGGACAGGAGCGAGAGATCTTGTGGGAGAGACATGTTATCTCAGTTATGAGTAATGGATGTTTCCCTTATTGTACCAAGGATATTGGGAAAAGACCGAGGGGTAAGGAATGGAGGGGGGGAAAAGCGGGAGAAAATAACAACTTATTTACAACTAAGAGGTATGTGTGACCGTGTTTCCGTCAGTCCGTGAGCCGGCTGTCGCCGGAGACGCGGGTCGGAACACTGCAGCGTCACTGCACCTCGGTAGGGGTGGAGGGCGTGGACTCGGAACGCCTCACCGCGGCGTGTGGTCTCAAGGTAACTTCGATCACCGGAGTGAGTGTATTCCCGTTCCTGGGGAACACCTAGTTGTCGGGGTGTGATTCAAATAGGTACGTGATCGACTACTTGAACGGAGATTAATCTGAAGATGTTATATGTTATATGAACGTAACGCGCGACACGCCTAGAATAGAAGAGTGAGAAGGGGTACACGTAAAGCATCCGTTTCTAATTGCCCCCCGTGCCCTGGGGTTGTTCTAACGTTTAGTGGCGGGCCTGCGGGAAATTATAAATCATTACAATACTGTAAAAGTCTCGCCACCGTAAAGGACAGTGTGTGCGTCAATCACCGATGGATAAAAATGGTGTTAGGCAAGTGCGTTAATACGATACCGAGCTGCTGTTATTGTCCAGGGGTATCCGAAGCAGTACAAGGGTCGATAGTGTACGTCTTGCATAAAGAGAAAGAGACCCCCCTAGGTGGCCAACCCTGGTGGCATGTAACCACCTCATGCCTGTTCATAGGTATGAATGTCTTTTTGCTAGCCGATTTTGCTTCTTTGGAGTGGTCCATCCCGAGGTTGGTTCAAATAAGTGAGGGAAGTCGTATCTAATCAGGATCTGATAAATATGGTGCTTAGGTTCAGTCTTGATGTGAAGTTCGTTGTCCGTTGTTTGTCTGCCTCCGAAGTTTTTTGGGTAGGGTTGAGCAGGGTTGCGCCTGTGGTTTGAGGTTGGAGTCTGATTGTAAAAGTGTTTATCTGTGTCACCCCAGGGGGTGGAGCCCTTGGCAGGGGCAGCGGTGTCCCCGGACATCAGAAATCTAGGTCAGGTTTGATAATAACGCCATAGTTGCTTGAAGCGGTCTGAAGTGTTGGGTCTAGGGCACGGAGAGCTGTTCCTGTTGTAGATCAGGCCAGAGAGTTCGATTCAGTCGTGTGAGTTAATGGTTTAGGCTTGGGAGCCCGATCGCCTTCCTGCGTGTGCAAGTAGCCGCTGTGGTCTTGGTGGCAGGGGTCTCGGCCGTGTAGGTCGTGGACCAGCTGAGTACACCTGTAGTGGGTCAGGCCAAGTCAGGGTCATTGCAGGTAGTTGTAGTTCTTCCAGCAGTGCGGTCATGTCATCTATGGTGTTGATCAGGTACGGGCCTTGAGGCGTGTGTACCAGTAGCCCCGTGGGTATGTGCCAGCGGTATCTCAGCTGTTGGGTTCGTAGCAAACTCGTGAGGGGTTTAAGCGCTCTTCGGTATTCTAAGGTAGCCGGTGATAGGTCCGGGAATATTTGGAGCGGGGAGCCTTCGTAAGAGATCTGGTTAATCGCTCTGGCTTTTGACAATATGTCCTCTTTAAGTCCATAGTTCGCTAGGCAACATATCACGTCTCTTGGAGGAGCTCCCGGGGGTCCTCTCGGTCGTAGTGCTCTGTGTGCGCGAACAAATTCGATAGGCGATGTAGCGTCACGTTCCAACACAGAATTCAGGATGACCGTTAATGCCTCGCGGAGTTGCGGTTGTGTTTCCTCTCCCTCCGGGAGCCCTCTCAGGCGCAAGTTATTGCGTCTCCCACGGTTGTCCAAGTCCATAATGTGTAATGCCATGCTGCGCATCTGGGTCTGTTGTGCATCAACTTTCTCCGCGGTCTTAGTGTGTGCAATGGAAGTTCTATCACAGTTTCCTTCTAGAGTCTCGACCCGTGTAGTTAGGCCTTGGATATCGGTTCTCACGTGCTGTAATTCCGTCAGGATCGATTGTCGGAGCTCTGCATTAGCTTGGTGTAGGTCAGATTTAGTGGGAAGGTTTTTTAGAAGGTGTACCCATTCTGGTGTTTCGAGGTCTGCCGATCTGGCATCTGACATGGCTGGGGAGGGCGCTCGGGATGGTATGCTGGGAGAGACCGGCGATCCTGTCTGCTCTGGGGGAGCGCTTCCGGTGTCGGTAGCCGGTATCAAGTACCTGCGGAGGGAAGGTGTCTCCGGCAGCCTTTTCCCCTCCTGTGTCTTCTGGGTGACTGTCCCTTTGCCTGGTTTCCCCATGTTGTCCAAAAAGTATTACGCAGCCGGCGTTGTCCGTTAAATCTCCTCAAGGTCGCCGCGTTAGGCAGCCATAGCCTGCCTTAGTCGAGCCGAATTTTTCTGTTTCTGTTTTTTTTTTTCTCTTTCCCCCTATTTTTTCTTTTTCTTTTTTCTTCCCCTCCCCCCCCCCCCTCTCCTCAGGGTAGCTCAAGAGGTACCGCAGTTCTAGTCCATTACCTGGGGGTCAGAGGGCCCGATTGTCGAGGGTATAATGTTGTGCGTTACTGGGGTGTGGGGATAAACGATTGTCCACCTGTCTGAATCTTGCCTTGACTCAGCGCGTTATCCGGACTTGGCGTTCTGCGTGGCTCCGGTAACTTCCGGCCTTGGTTGCAGGCCCCCCAATGTCTGATGCCGTCTTCCCTGCAAAACGAGGACTTGTGTGGGCCTCTGTGGTGTCGGATTCCTCCAGCCCTTAAAGCAGCAGTGGGTCTCCGTCGTGCCTTTAAGGCAGTATCGCTGTCTCCCCTCCGATGGTCGGGATGTGTAACGTGGACGTGGGCCACCGCGCAGGGCCGTTGTTATGCCCGTGTGTCGGGGTAGAGTGCTGTGCGGGGTAGAGGTGAAATCTGCGGCCCTTTGTGTCGGTTCTTACCCCGAGGGTTGCCTCAATGTTTGCGGTCCGACTCCTGAGAGCTTCAATCGGCGCAGCCGCAGTATTCCCCGGCCTAGGCTCCCCACGTGGTGTAGGCCTCTGTTCTTCCGGCGGCACCTCTCCCGCGACCTAGGTCTCCACGTCGTTCTGATCGGTTCCACTGTGATCTTGGGGGAGAGGTGTAGACTGTTGGGTCCGGTGGGGTGGTAAAATTTGCTTTTAAAAGCGGGTTAGTGCGATGTTTGGTGGGAGCTCTTCCCAGGCACGTCCGCTCTGTTCGGCGCCAAGCCACGCCCCCAAAAAGTCATTTTGTTATGCTGGCGGGGCAGACTAAGAATGAGGTGTCCCTGGCCTAAGGTGGGAACCCTCCAGTGTTAGTGGGACATCCTGTAAGGAGCGTCGCCGACGGCGTAAGAAAAAGCCTAGCGCTGCCTCATAGTGATGAGACTGAGTAGTATTGCCAGTATTCAACTCCTACCATGCAGCGCTCAGGTGTTGTTTAAATCAACTAATCACCCTGCATAAAACCAGGCCACACCTGAAGCCCAATGCTTCCGCATTGCCTTGGAATCTCCAAGCTGTAAGGAGCTACCTCTAACCTCTCTGTATTTGCCTGGATACCTGAATCACCTTCTACTCCACTGCACATCCTATTCCTCCAAACCCTTATTCTGCAGACCACCTGGATATCCTATTTGTTTACAGACTTCCTGGATTTATTTCTGAAGTTACCTTCTGGATTACTTGCCTATAACTCTAAGGACTCAGATACAGTTGTGTTCAAAATTATTCAACCCCCACTGAAATTGAGTGTTTTGGCCAGTTTGACATTGATTTTGATCATTCAGTCATCTTGCATACAATTAAATCAAAGAGGCACGTGTAGGTCAGACAAATATAACATAACATTTATAATGAAATAACCACAAATGTCTTTTCTGTGCTCACATCATTATCAGTTTTATTCAACCCCAAGTGACATTCAATCTTAGTACTTAGTACAACATCCTTTTACAGTTATAACAGCTTTTAAACGTGAAGCATAGCTTGACACAAGTGTCTTGCAGCGATCTACGGGTATCTTCGCCCATTCGTCATGGGCAAAAGCCTCCAGTTCAGTCACATTCTTAGGCTTGCGCACTGCAACTGCTTTCTTTACGTCCCACCAGAGGTTCTCAATCGGATTTAAGTCAGGTGACTGCGATGGCCACTCCAAAATGTTCCAGCCTTTAATCTGCAACCATGCTCTAGTGGACTTGGAGGTATGCTTGGGATCATTGTCCTGTTGAAAGGTCCAACGTCTCCCAAGCCTCAGGTTTGTGACGGACTGCATCACATTGTCATCCAATATCTCCTGGTACTGAAGAGAATTCATGGTACTTTGCACACGCTGAAGCTTCCCTGCACCTGCAGAAGCAAAACAGCCCCGAAGCATGATTGACCCCCCGCCATGCTTCACAGTAGGCAAGGTGTTCTTTTCTTCATAGGCCTTGTTCTTCCTCCTCCAGACATAGCGTTGATCCATGGGCCCAAACAGTTCTAATTTTGTTTGTCCACATGACTTTTGGCATACAGCAGTCGACTCTTCTTATTCTTTGGAGACAGCAAGGGGGTGCGCCTGGGAGTTCTGGCATGGAGGCCTTCATTACGCAGTGTGCGCCGTATTGTCTGAGCTGAAACTTCAGTACCCACATCTGACAAATCTTTTCTCAGTTCCTCAGCAGTCACACGGGGACTTTTCTCCACTCTACGCTTCAGGAAGCGCACAGCAGTCGAAGTCAGCATCTTCTTTCTGCCATGACCAGGTAGCGTTTCAACAGTGCCCTTTGCCTTGAATTTGCGAATGATGCTTCCTATGGTCTCTCTTGGTATGTTTAACATCTTTGCAATCTTCTCATAGTCATTGCCCTTCCTGTGAAGAGTAATCACCTCTTCTCTTGTCTTCCTGGACCATTCTCTTGACTTCACCATGGTTGTAACCACACCAGTAAATGTCTAGAAGGAGCTGAGTATCACAGTCATTTTAAAGCTGCCTAATTGGTGCTTATTATGCTTTATTGCTGCTCCGTGACATCCACAGGTGTTTTCAATACCTGATTGAAAACACTTGAATGAACCTCTGTTTTTCAGAGTGGTAGTCTTTAAGGGGTTGAATAATTGTGTCAATGAAGAATTCACAAAAGAAACATTTACTACTGTATTACAAAACCAATTGATGTCATTTTAGTTGCATATGGTTCTTTAAAAAGTCCTTGTAGGATTTCATTCTGAATACAATTACAAATGTACACTAAATTCCCTAAAACCCTTTACAGCATTGGGGGTTGAATAATTTTGAACACAACTGTATATATATATAATATATATATATATATGTATATACAATCTCCCCTTCCCTATTCCTTAGCTTTCCTTCTCTCCTGGAGATACATATATCTATTTCTCCTCTATTCAGTATCTGTCTCTGCATCGCTCTTATTTTGACTTTCTATATTTTGTTCTAGTTTATATCATTATCTATTATTACTTATTCAGTATTCTCCTACTTCTCTCGCTTACCCCTCCTAGATTCTGTTGTTGCCTCTGCCCATTTCTTTTTGTGCCTTTTACAATAAATCATTATATATATAGATATATATAGATATATATCTGGTTTGCTAGTCTTATTCATTGCACATTGGCTTGCACCTACCGCCCCGGAACCTGTATCTTGACACATCCAGAGGACACTGATCTCCTCCTGCCGCCCTATCCGTCATGATACGCAGCGGCTCGGCAAGCGTTGGATGCCATGGGTGTGCGGCCTGAGGTAGGGGTGCAGGCTGCTGCTATTTCCCCACCTGTGCCCTCGGGTCTGGTTGGGGGTACTGTGGCTACTGGAGTGGCGGGAGAACATATCATTATTTCTGCTGATAATATTGAGACGTCTGATGGGGCAATATACAGATTATAGAATCCAAAACAGGGTCCCCTTGAGGTGGCTATAGCAGATTCCAAAGCCGTGACCCGAGCTGACAATAATATTGTTAAAACCCGAGTAGTGTACCAACACAACCCTGGCAAACTCCAACTCCCATTACGAGCAGTACCCGGCCCAATGACAGATGATGGCCCCGGACCGAT